>ML411610.1:189108-256169 GCA_005239525.1 Nicotiana knightiana
AGTTTTTGAATGAGTACACTGATGATGATCTTTTACCCCTAACTATTTTTGTTACAACAATTTTGAATAAGTAAAAAGATGTACATTTCTTCCTCATGACTAATATTTTTCCTTTCAACCTGAACATGTTCGATGTTTTTTTGCATTTTTGCATTAGGCTTTGTATTTGGATGACTCTTTTTGATCTCTTTCGATTCTGCTCGTATCACTTGTCTCGTTGGGTAGATGGGTCTTCAGGCTCGAGCTTTTGACTTTCTGATAGTCTTCTTTGCTTCGTCTTAGCCTTCCATACTGTATAGTCCCCCAAGTGTTTGAGCTTTGAAGAATGAGATCTCGAGCACTTGATTATTCCTTCTCTGTGGTCCTTTTCCTGAAAAGGAAAAACATTCCGGACTCGAAGGTATATAGTTTTTTAGATGATGTTTGCTTAACCCTTTAATACGTCCATCATAAAGTGTAACCCTAGACCGGGAATTGTGTTATTTCCTCGCGTCATTGCAGGTCTAATATCATCATCTGGTGATGGGTTAGCTTTGTGCCTATCATCTAAAAAATTTAGTAAAATTTTTAAATGTTCAAAATAACATAGAACGTGTGATACCTGAACGGGGGTATTTCTTTTCCTTAGAAGTAATACTTCTTTAGGTGTATGGCGTTCCAGCTTGTTGGTAGAACTTTGTCGTCCCTAGCTTCCAACTCATAGGCGCCCTTCCCAGCTACGCCTCGGATTTTGTAGGGTCCTTCCCAGTTTGGATTTAGCTTTCCTACGCCTGCTTCTTTCGTTGATTGAAAGACTTTTTTGAGGACGAAGTCCCCAATATTGAAGTACCTAAGATGAGCTTTACGGTTGTAATAACGCTCTATGATTTGTTTTTGAGCTGCCATCCGTATCAGTGTTGCTTCTCTCCGTGGTTCGAGCAGGTCCAGATTGGTCCTCAATTCGTCGTTGTTTTCTTCCTCAATGGATGTTGAGAACCTTATGCTTGGTTTGCCAATCTCCACAGGTATTAAGGCTTCTGAGCCATAGATAAGTGCGAACGAGGTTTCTCCTGTGGCTGTTTTTGAAGTTGTTCTGTATTCCCATAGTATCGCTAGTAACTCATCAGGCTAGTTTCCTTTGGCTTTACCCAGCCGCTTCTTTAGATTGTTGATGATGACTTTATTCGTTGACTCAGCTTGACCATTAGCCTCGGGGTAGTACGGCATTGAAGTGATTCGTTTGATTTTCCAGCTTTCAAAGAATTCTGTGATTTGTGAGCCTGTCCTTTTGCTGTGGGAAGAGGTCCCACTATGTCCATCCCCCATTTCATGAAAGGCCATGGGGATATTATTGGATGTAATAATTCCGCTGGTCGATGCATATTGTTGGCAAACCTTTGGCACCTGTCGCATTTGGATACGAAGTTCTCGGCTTCTTCTTCCATCTTAGGCCAATAGTATCCAGCTCTGATTAGGATTTTCAGTAAGGACCTTGCCCCTGAGTGATTTCCATAGTCTCCTTCGTGGACTTCTTTCTTCACAAATTCCGTTTAGTTAGGTCCGAGGAATTTAGCTAGGGGTCCTCCGAACATCTTGCGATAAAGCGAGTTGCGAATAAGGCAGTACCGTGCAGATTTGCAGCGAAGTGATTGAGCTGCTTTCCTGTCTTCAGGTATGGTGCAATTCTGCAAAAAATTAAGAATTTCGTTTCTCCAGTTCCAGGTTAAGTTGTTGAAAGTTACCTCATTCCTGTCCTGGTCGATCATTGAGTGGAATAGTTGGACGACAATTGTATCGTCTTTGTTTGTTACTTCCGTGACTGCTGCGAGGTTAGCTAATGCATCTGCTTATGCATTTTCCTCTCTAGGTATTTGCATTATCTTCCATGTTTTGAATTGTCTCACGAGCTCTCGTGCTTTTTCAAGATACTGTTGCATTCGAGTCTCTCGAGCGATGTAAGTCCCCTGTATTTGATTTACTACCAATTGGGAGTCGTTGTTGATCACGATTTGCTCGATTGCGAGCTCCAGTGAGAGTTCAAGCTTGCAATAACAACTCCGTACTCTGCTTCATTATTAGTTATAGAATAACACTTGATAGTTTGTCGTGTCTTTTCACCCGTGGGTGATATTAAGACTATGCCTAAGTCGGCACCTTTTATATTTGAGAAGCCATTGGTGAATAGGGTCCATAGGCCCAAATTAGCACCGTTAAAAAGTTGTAACTCTTTTTCTACTTCAGGGACAATGCTATTACTAAAGTCAGCAACAAAATCAGCTAGTATTTGAGACTTAATTGCAGCCCTAGGCTGATAGATTATTTCATGCTCACTTAACTCTATGGCCCACTTGGCTAATCTTCCTGACAATTCCTGTTTATGCAGAATATTTTCTTAAAGGATATGAAGTCACAACGGTGATTGGGTGACATTGAAAATATGGTCGTAATTTTCTAGATGCCATTATTAAAGNAGTAGTCTGTGTTAGCCTTTAAATAATCAATTAACTTACCTCTTCGACCGGGGCCCAGCCTCGTGCCTATATACACTTTCTGTTCAGGCTTTTGTTTAGACAATGGAAAAACTTTGAGCTCTTCCGTAGTTGTTTTGATGTGCTCGTCTTCCCCCCTTTCATGAATGACGCCTGGTCTGGAGTCTGCATCCGTGTGGTCTAATGCACCTTCCGTGGTAACTTGATTCACCTTCTCGTAAGTATTTTCTTTCGTACATGTTTCAGCAATAATACCTTCCGTACCTATTTGGGTAGTAATTTCTTCCATGCATGTTTGGGCGGTGTTACCCGCTTGGGAGATTCCCTTATCTCGTGATTCTTCCACCTCTATTTTTTTGTTGAAGTGTACCACGGAATTTATATTTCTTGAGGTTTGCTGATCGCCTCTAATTTACTGAATCCCCCATTCAGAGGGGAATTTAATTACTTGATGCAAGGTGGAGGGTATTGCTTTCATGTCGTGGATCCATGGCCTTCCCACGATTACGTTATAAGCCATGTCAGTATCGATGACTTGGAACCTGGTACTTTTGATCACCCCCTTAGCATAAGCGCTAAGCTCNACCAATAGCATTTCTTCCATGACTCTCAGCAAAATGATATTGACTGAACTACCTGGATCAATCAACACTCTTTTTACGTTAGTGTCATGAATTGAATAAGGAAAGATATTACCAGAGCATCATTGTGAGGAAGCATTAATCCGCCGAAATCTGCATCATCGAAGGTTATATCGTCCGCTTCCAGATTTTCACGAACCCATTTTCCATGTGTAATTGTGAACTTTGTGTTCGTTTTGCAGACCACTCCGTTTACTTCTTCACCTCCGTGTATTACGTTGACGGTTCGTTTTGGAGAAGGAGGCTTTGGGGGCTCCTGCTTGTTCCTCATATATGCTTATTTACCTTTATCACTAAACAATTCTGTTAAATAGCCATGTTTCAATAAATTTTCTACTTCACCTTGTAAAAATCTGCAATCCGCAGTCTTGTGCCCATGATCGTTATGGAATTCACACCAGCAATCTGGGTTCCTTCTATTTGGATTTGATCGAATCTCTTTGGGCCACTTAACCTTGTCTCCCATATTCCTCAATATTGAGACAAGTTCAGTAGTACTTACATTAAAGGTATGATCCCCAATTCGGGTATTACCTCTAGGTCGTTCATCTTGATCTTTTCTGGATCTAGATGAGGATGAGACTACGTCTCTTCCTGGTGGTCTATAGTCTGACCTAGTGTTTTCGAACCTGGGACGAATATCACGTCCCGAGGGTAAGTAAGGATCGTACTTGTTTTTACCTGATCTTCTGTCTGATTCAGGACGTCTGGATTTGGAATGATCTTTATCTCTTGAACGAGCAATGACATCTTCTTATATTCTGAGTTTAGTACTATACCTGTTATATACATCATTTCATGTTGTAGCAGGGAATTCTCTTAGACTTTCCTTAAGTCGTCTCGTGGCTTCTGAGCTTTTATCGTTTAGGTTGCTTGCAAATGCCATGGCTTCCCAATTACCAGGCACCCTGGGTAATTGCATTCTTTCTCGTTGAAAGCTGTCTACAAACTCACGGAGTAGTTCCGTGTCTCCTTGTTTTATTTTGAATATGTCTTCCATTCTTTTCTCAACTTTTTGTGCACCAGAGTGTGCTTTTATAAATGAATCTGCAAGCTCAGCAAAAGAGTCAATAGAATTTTCAGTGAGAAGAGAATACCAGGTTAGGGCTCCTTTGGTAAGTGTTTCCCCAAATCTTTTGACAAGGACTGATTCAATCTCTTGTTTTGTTAAGTCGTTGCCTTTTACTCAAGTAGTGAAAGAAGTCACATGATCATGTGGGTCAGTTGTTCCATCATATTTGGGAACGTTAGGCATTTTAAACTTCTTGGGTATAGGCAGGGGTGCCGCTCTTGGCTTCTAAGGTTGTTGAGAATACCTATCAACATCAATGCCTTTGATAATAGACGGTACTCCAGGAAATTTTTCGATGCGATCGTTCTGCTCCTTCATCTGTTTCTGCATGGTTAGCAGTAAATTTTGTAATTCTGAGCTATTAGATATACCTGGTCTCGCTTCGAGAGATTCATTAGGAGTATCTCCCCTTCCTGAGTTTGTCAACCCAGAATGAGGATTTTCCATGGTGATGGTATTATTGCGGGTGGTGTCGGTGGTGCAGGTAACGCTGCCGGTAATCCCCTTGCAATTCTTGCAAAGCTTGGCTCACATACTCTACAATCATTTGCTTTACTCGATCTTGTTCCACCATTTGATCATTATCACCATTGTTGTTATTGGATCTTTCTGGGGATTGTTCCCTTGAACCACGTGGGGTTCNGATATCCCTTGAAAAGAAAACAAAGATTATCAGTTTCCCGGTAACGGAACCAATTTGTTTAACTCAAGAATTAGATCCTTTGACTATAGCTATTTCTAGGATGAACACGGGTTACTGATAATCAAGGAAATAGAGAAAAATGAATAATAGACAATATTGCAGAAATATAGAAAAGCAAAGTAAATTGTATTCGAGAATCAGATGCCTTTACAAGCTGTATTCCCCTCCCTTATATAGGAGATTCCTTGATATAACGTACAACTCTTACTATGATTGCCCATTAATGACTAATTATGACATTAATGGGGTGTTACAAAGGATAATGGTAATTGGGTTACGGTTACATAATGTATGAGTAATCAATTGTGGGTTCTTGAATCTGCCCGTATCTTTGTCCAGATTCATTCTGACCGTGTCTCTTCTCTGTTTTGATTAGGTTGAGTTTCTCGTGGCTGATGAGCTCGAGGATTTATTGAATCGTGCCTCTTTGTTCCGTACCTCTTCAAAGAATCACATCCAGCTGTCGCGTTCTCTTGTGTCCACATAACTAGCGGAGTTGTCAAGAGTTGGCTTACGTGTGAAACTCTTGTTTACCAATACACATATTATTTAAAGTTAATTAAAATGGAGCACTTCATATTCTATTAAATATTACATCCCATAAGAGAATCCCAAGTATTTTTAGATATTTTTTAAAGAAAATTCTATATAAAGTCTTAAAAGTATATATATAAAACTTATATATTTATATGTCGGTTTGGTTCGGATTTTCTTAGTTAATATTAAACCAAATCAAACCAAACCTCATCGAATTTTTTAATCGGTTTGGTTTGACTTTTCGATTTAGTGCGATTTTCCGGTTTGGTTTGTATCCTCCTAATCTCTAGACTTGAAAGTCCTCCTAGTTTTGATGCATTGAATTATAACGGGCCTTTCAAGTTTTTACTTAAGATTCAATCACTCTAAGTTTTAAGAATTGAGTAGGGAGGACACTTTTCTGGGGGGAAGTGCACGGTTAGCCACTAATAACACATGTCTTTACTTTTAAGCCACTGTTTAAAATGCCTTTAGTCTTTAGCCACTGCTTTAATAAACTTTACCTGCCCGGACGAAAACACCCTTCTGCTCATAAAGTTCAGGACCAAGTGTCCTTAACTTTTGAACTTGTAACTCTAAGTTCAGGACTTCAGGACTATATGTCCTTAATTTTTGAACTTGTAACTCTAAGTTCAGGACTTCAAGACTACATGTCCTTAACTTTTGAACTTGGAACTCGAAGTTCAGAACCACCTGTCCTTAATTTATGTGATTGTAACTCTAAGTTAAGGACTACTTGTCCTTAACTTTTGAAGTTGTAAGTCTAAGTTCAGGACCTATTGTCCTTAACTTTTTGGCTTGTTAGTCTATGTTGAGGACCAAGTGTCCTTAACTTTTGAGCTTGTCAGTATAAGTTCAGGTGCTATTGTCCTTTAACTTTTGAGCTTGTTAGTCTAACTTCAGGACCTATTGTCCTTAACTTTTGGGCTTCTTAGCCTAAGTTCAGGACCTATTTTCATTAACTTTTGAGTTTGTTAGTCTAAGTTCAGGACTTCAGGACCTATTGTCCTTAACTTTTGAACTTGTAATTGTAAGTTCAGGACCTAACCGTAACTTTTGAGTTTGTTAGTCTAAGTTCAGGACCAAGTGTCCTTAACTTTTGAACTTGTAATTCTAAGTTCAGGACCAAATATCCTTAACTTTTGAACTTGGAACTCGAAGTTCAGGGTCAAGTGTCTTTAACTTTTGAACTTGTAACTGTAAGTTCAGGATCCATAATTTAGCAGAAAACCAAAAATACATCACAGAAATCACAAACCGTAATACATCTACCACCATAATTGCATACGATCAAACAAAATTAGGTTGCATGGTTTGAAATGTAAACACACCTAAATCATGGACTGACGAACAACAAAAACCCAAAAACACAACCATTTTTGTCCTTTTTATTATTAATAATTAATAATGGAGTATAATAAATAAAGACATATTTGGTTTCTGGAAAGAAATTACACATACAATTTCGTCAGATGTTCACATACGGCGGCACAGTTCTTCTCCCTAACACATGAAAGAGATAGAAGAAAAGGGTAATACAATCTTTTCATATTAATTTTAATAGATTAGTGGCTACTGTTGCTAATCATTAAAAATACTGAATAAAAAATAAATACCGCTTTAAAAAATGACTACCCCACACAATTTTTACCACTTTTCTGATAAGTGCTAGTGACACATATTTTAAAAATTCCAATATTTTTGTATTTACACAAAAACTTCTCTCCCCCATCCCCTCCGCCTATCCTCCACCTCCACCTTTCCCCCTTTGCCAACTCCTTCTCCTATGCTGCTACTCCTCCTCCTCCATAATCGCCCCCAAACAATTGACAGATGTTTAAATATCTCTCCAAACAACTAACAAATTTTTAAACATCTCTTTACACAACTAACAAATAATTATTAGTTTCTAATTGTTTTAACTAAGATAACTTGAGGATGTTTAAAACCTCTCTACAGATGACTATTCATCCCTCAGATGCTTAACATCTCCTAGTTATTTGAACTAAACAACCTGATGTTGTTTAAACAATTTTCAATTGCTTTTTGACGGACTGCAAAATTTTCTCCCTCTATTTTGATTTTTTTTACCGTTCTTCACAACCAATTTATTATTATTATTATTATTATTATTATTATTATTATTAGAAGAAGAAGAAGAAAAGAAAGAATGAGATGAAGAAATATAGAAGAATGAGATTTTGAAAGTTAAAATTTGAACTATGAAAGTGGGTAGTGAAAGTTTTCGGATTTTAATATCAACCCCCAATTTACTTGATCAACTTTGGCTAGTCAAAATCACTTCCCATATCCTTCATTCGACGCTCAAGGATCGAATAGCTTAAAACGCATCTTATACTATACTTATGTCCTTCTGTATTTGCATGAAAGAGTTTATATGTTTAATATTGATATTAAAGAAAGGGATGAATATGATATAATATTAACTTCCCTTAAGGTTTATGATTCTCTTACTAATATTGAATTCTTTTGCTGAAAATTAAATTAGTTGATTGTCTGAATAAACTATTTTAACAAATTTTAAGAATAAAAAACATAAATCTCTTAGAGACTCGAAAGTCATCCTAGTTTCTCTTCTTCAATCTTGTTCGGAAGTGCAATGAGCTATCTTCTCTGCAAAACAAATCAAATTTCCTGCAAATTTATGATTCCCTTTCAAGATTTGATTCGAAGAATAAAAATTGGTTAAAAGCATTGAAATTTGTGAAATGAGTATCAACAGAATAGTTGGGATGATCCCAACAGACAATATATTACTACTGCAAGTAAGATGGAAAAATCAATCAGTAGTCGAAATACCAAACTATTGAATTCTCAAGTTTCTTCCTACAGAATGAATCCATATCCTTCATGAACACAAATTCTTAAATCTTTTATCATCCTTTTTCAAACAGAAGGCAATGAGTTTTACCTAATTTGGTATACACACATGAACTTCGATTTAACTTGATATTATAATTAGTTTATTTATAATTATATTAGCGGTGGAGTATATTAGTAAGGGTAAAGTTGTTATGTTGTAACTTTTTTTTAACATTGATAATAAATAGATAAAAGTAAAGGAGGTGGATGTAATATGTAAATCACCTGGGAGGTTATTGTTAAAGTAACTGTTCTATCATTTTGAAATTTTCAAGTCATGGGGTATTATGCATTTACATGTGTCAGGAAAAGCTCTCTTCTAAAAATTAAGTAGAAAGAGAGGTGCTAAATTCCCTGGAACCAGCAACCCTAAAATACTATACATATATATATTTAGACAATCTATATTTAAGCATAGCCACAAGGTAGTAAAACTTTTATGTATAAATATTACCCCACTTTCCTCGTATAATTTACCCTTTATCCCATTGGTTTTCTCCTTCTTTCTACGCAAAAACAAAGAAAAGGAAAAAGCAATGGACCTCCAAACACAAACTATGCTGCTTGTTATTGTCATTTCTTTCTTCCTATCAGTTCTTCCCTCTAAGGCATATGAGTATTCATCAACATCTCTTTCACCATCACCATCACCATCACCATCCTCAGATTCATCATCTGTCTCCTCCTCTTCTCAAATCTTTGTTATTCCCACAAAACCTCTAGTCGCCAAAGCAATTGATATTCCTTCATTTGTCAAAGCAAATATGGTTGGTACCATGACCAAGACTGAGGAATTCATCAAGAATGTCATTGATAAAAGGTTGGCTAGTGAAAAGATGGACAGCTATCATAAGGATTGCCTCGAGACATGCAAGGAAGTTTACGAAGACGCCATGGATTCCATGACCAAGGCCACAGATGATGTCAATTTAGGAAATTACTTCAAAGCTAATGTGGATATTAGTGCCATGACCTCATTCATTGAGACTTGCAAAGATTGTGCCTCCGAGATGTATGGAGATGACCCTGCCTTTCAGAAATTTCAGAATTGGGCTGAAGGCATTGCCAGCGATTGTCTTGATAAAGTCGCTGGCGCGAGCAGTTAATATGGTATTCAATTTTTTTATAACATACGAAACCAAGAGTTGTTGGTTGCTCTATAGGTCAGGTGGTTTGGTGGAATAACTTTGATGTTGTGAAAGAGAAGAAAGTGATATTATGATACTCTTTTTCAACATTTTCCTTGAATGTGGTGATGACTCTATGATGCTACGTATGCACATGGAATGGAGAAGTGCTAGTAATAGTGTTTGATTAAACTATATATAATGAATCTATTTCACATATTCCAATGCAAGTAGCTATAAATTTTATTCTTTTCCATCCTTATTAACAATTTATGTAACTACTAACTAGTAATGTCTATCACTATCAAGTATGAATGAACCTGTACTGTGGGTTATTTAGGCTGATAAGTGTTACCAGATGCCTAATATGCAATTATGCCCCTTCTTTGGAAAGGTTTTCTCCTGCAAACCTCACCTTACCAATTGCTCCTCCCAGTACATGTTTATTGTTATCATAGATGATGAATTCCCTAGTGAAATTCATGTTAGTAGCACCAAGGTTCAGCAAGCATTGGACACCTAGCTCCACATAACTGGTCCCAGAAGATGGTATAACAAAATCTGCAGAGAAACACCCCTGCAACATATGTTGGAATCTAGAACATGCTTCAGAAACAGGGACGAACTCAGGATTCTTAGAGGATGGGTTCACCACTAGTTTGATAGTATAAAAAAATAGAATAAATGAACTCAATAAGGATCAATCTCCTGGTCCCTAGGGAAAAATTTCAGATGCTTAACCAGTGAACCAACACAACAAATCTAACCATGGGTTCACAAAGGTAGTATTTAGACAAATTATATGAATTACACACATAATATACACAATTTTTGTCGAAGACCACGGGTTCAAGTGAACCCTTTGTTACACTGTAAATCTGCCCCTGTTCAGAAACCTACATAGCAGTGCCATTAATAACACTTGCAGACTGTTCTTTGGGATGGTCTTGCACTTGAATGCTTCAAAAACGTACTACAGAAAAAATTTATGGGTACTACCAGTGTCAATCAAGGTTTGAACAGTGATGATGTCCAGTAATCGTTTGTTAATACCCAAAATAGACATAAACATACTGAAAATTTTGACAGACTGGCTGAATGAACAGGTCAGTCGAGTTGAAGGCTAGCCTCTTGAACTCACGTCGACTGCTTAGTTGAGCAAGAGTCTTTCGCCTTTTACATGCTAGGGGCTACGCCTAGAATAAACTCGCCTCAATCAATTAAGCAAAGACTTGACCCGCAATTACACCCAAACTAAGCGGGTAAGGCAGAATTTACCATGAAAAGAATACAGTAGGTGGAATTAGTAAATAATTAACCGCAAACCAAGGAACGTATACAGATCAACTGAATGAGGATAAAGTTGGCTAACTAAAAAGAGTTCTAGAATAAGGAAGGACAGTCAATAAAGCTGCCCATTACCACCCTATCATCTGGAACATACAAAATTTTGGAGGGATGCAAAGGGGTACGGGTAAAGCAAGCCCAATATCCAGTCATATCTCTATGAATATGCCAAAATTGTACATAATATCATCATCCAAATTGAACATATCAAGTTCCTCTTGCTACCAATTCAATACAATTTTAAAAGCCTTTCTTTTATTTATGAGTTCCTCTAGTATTCCTTTTACATATTTTGTTAGTTATTGCACTTTTAAGCTATTCATCAAATCACCACGTATTAGTCTTTCGTACCTTCGCCAATTATGACCTCTTGTACAGTGACTCATAACCCATATCTAAGAGACAAAGTCCTCTAAGTATATTGCTTGAAGTGGAATCATACTCGTGAATCACCTGTCTTTAGCTTCTTAGCTTAATCGACTATGAGAAGATTCACCAATGCCCTTATTTGTCAGAAGCCTAAAGAAGCATTCATAGCATAGGGTGACATATGGAGACGCTCTCACATAACAGATGAGTTAGACTCCTCTTGTTCCTCACAAGTTAGGCAATCTATTCTCCACTCAAATCCACCTTCAGAAAATAAACCTGTTTAGAACCCTTGCTCATATGTCCTAACACCTGTTTTATATCACAAAAGCAGATAAACCTTTTTCCCTTCTATCATGATCCTCTTAATTAAACTTCAAAAAAATCTAATACGGATAGCCTAGACAAAATTAAGCACTCAGAGTAGGAGTCTTAAGCTAGAGAATTACCTCCAGAATCCATCATAATGGAGTGTTTAGGTTTTGTGCAGACCCCCGAATCTGCATACGTGATGTTGTTCCTCCACTTTACTTTCTTTTTCAATTCCTAGCTAGAAGTCTTCAATTCAGTCACCAATCTGAAAGTTGTTGCACAAGCTCCTTGAGCTTTAGTATATCCGTGGCAGGCTCCTCATCTCATCGAGTCACTTTAGGCATTTTCCGTCATATTGTGAAGGCAATCGTCGTCGCTACCAACTGATAGATAATTCATAATCTCAGATGAGTTCGATATGAAGCAACTGAATTAAGAGATCTCGAAAGACCTCAAAGATTCAGCTTAAGTTTGAGAAACCTCTTGCGCCTTGGTAGGAAGTAGAGAGGTTCTGTGAAATTTTCGGAATGACCTATAACATATATTTATATCCCAATTCTCATGCAATGTAACTCACTCGTCTCAGTTATGCTGCTCTCTGAGAGAGTGTAATCGGACTCTTTTCACTTCATGCAATTAACATGTGCTTCGTCAACTGTAACTAACTGACTTAACTGCTCTCAAATGCATAACAATTAAATAAAGAAACGCTTGTGAGCTAATTTTAACCCAATATTTAAGCTGAAATTGGCACCGACTAATTTTGAGCTGCCATTTGGTTTATTACCATTGAACAAAGAGCATACTTACAAAAATGAACTTTTAATTTGACGTTGTTATCTTACTTATATGGTTAAATGTATATTACTTCCTCTGTTTCAATTTATATGTCTTACTTTCCTTTTCAGTATGCTCCAAAAAGTATGTCATTTTCAATATTTGGTAACCCTTTAATTCCAACAAACTCATTTTATCCCTAACCACACTTCCTTATAAGAATGACACAGCATGTTTAAGACCACAAGATTCAAAGAGCATCGCTGGTATGTTATACACATCTTTAATTTAAGACCACAAGATTCAAAAGTCTTCCTTACTCTCTTAAACTTTGTGCCTAGTCAAACTAAGACACAAAATAAAACAGAGGGGGTACTAAATTTCATCGACAATTTGCAGTCTATTGTTGTCCTACCCCTGTAGAAACTCCTAAATTTGACTCTGCATGTTCAACTGATGTTAGGGCACTGATGCAAGTTGTTTGAATTCAAATTCTGACAGCTCACACGAATATTAGGTCTTTCCTACTCCCTGTTAGCTATGAAACAAAATCAACAATGCAAGCTTAAACAAAGACTTTCTTTTCAAGTAAGAACTTATATTCATGTTGCAATCCAAATTGAAATATCACGATGTACAAAGGCGCTAATTATTTGTGACAATCTCTTAGTTACTTGACAGCTACAATTGTCAAAAACGATAGCACTAATTATTACCTAATTGATTAGCCATCTTCATGGATTTAGATGGTAATACATTCATCATCAAGGAAGAATGACAACAAACAGGGTAAGAAACAGAGAGGGCCACAAACAGAGGTATTTAGGGGGCCTATCGATGCTTATAGCTAAAATATGATTTTGTGCTTATTCAGTCGGGCTGGTCATCTGATGACAATTTCAAAAGAACCAGGTCGCAGAGTCACTTGCTGCTGCTCCCTGCAGCCAAGTCTGATGCACATGTGTCCAAGTGAGCCCATCCGCGACCGTCACATTCTGGAAGCAAAAAGCAAATTATAACAGGTTTGGCTTGTAAGATATAAGTGAAATGATCCTTCAACAAACATCACCTTTGAACTTAACAAGACAGTAGTTATGCAACATTGACGCTCTTCGCCTGCAAGAAACAGCATATTGTAAAAACAATATTAGAAATAATAAGAGCCGCACAGAAAGAAAGGGCGGATCACATAAGTATTAACATTCGTGCAGAAAATAAGTCATTTTTATAATCACTTGAGCTCATCTACCACACTGTATTAAGACATTTCATTTCTATAATCACTTGATTAAATATGAATACAGAGGCAATTTTCCTCCAGGAGAATGCTTAAAACAGTGTGGTAGGTGAGCGCAAGAACCAACATCTAGAGAAGCTTGGCAACTAGGTCGAACAAAAATAAGCCATTAAAGACTTGATCAATTCACTCCTGCTTAATAATATGAATTCTGAACCAACATCATTACATGCACTCAACCTACGGTGGAATCAAATAGGATAACAGGGTGCCTCTTTGATTTATAACTCTCAACTTTTTTTCTAATCTTCCTAGAGCATCTTAACAAAATTTGAAATGTCAAAAGCTAAGGAGCAGTAGTTCACATGGTGTGCACCATAATCTGAAAAATGGAGGCTCAAATAGTAATATCAAAACGCTTCCACTGCAAAGTAGCTCAAATATGGAAAAGGTTAGACACCTCAATCATCATACTATTCCCCCTCTATTTGCTGCAAATTTAAATATTCATTCTGAGGCTTATTTGGCACTGATGCTATAAAGGTGCATGATACAGACTATGGTAAGTGCTCAAAACGTCTTTTTGGACAAGGCACAATATCAGTGTAGATATAATAGACTGTAGTGGTGGTTGCAGGGCTATCTATCTGTGCAGATTTTTGTGTGAGAATACGGGAGCCAGGGAAGAGTTTGGTAGAAAGAGCCATTTATTTAATGATTGGATATAATTAGCTTGACGCATCAAAAGTTCCAAAACAAGGCTAGTCTCTGTTGCTGAAAGCGCAACCCCAATTGTAGCAGCAGCGGTTAATTAATACACCTCCTTTACAGAATCACAATAATCAAACATCACCCATACAAAGAGAGGCGGGTCTAATGAGACAGTGCTTGAGCCATACATGATATGAGCACATAAAGGAAGGGGTAAAAAGAATTTTCTGAATGCGGTCACAGACAATTGCAGCCAAAGCCGTGTAGGGGAAAGCTTCAGCTGGACTGTATAAAATCAAGTCAAATGAGACACGAGAAATGGAGAAAGAAAAATAAAGACCATCTAATGAGGCAAAAGACACTTACCACAAAGCTCCCATTTCTTGAAACTCACTAACCATGAGTCTGAACCAACCTGTGTAGGTAAGACTTGATCAACCCAAATACGAAATTGTTTACCCTGTTTGTCACCGTGACACGTTCTCAATGTATTTATGCAGTCCTCAAGAGATTTCTCAACTCCAGATGGGTGCACAAAAGTACCCGATGGTCTCTGCAGCAACAAAAGAGTTAGAAAATTCGGATTGTCATAAAAGAAAAAGGCATTAGGGAATAACAAAAACTCAGGCAACCCACCCACAGCCTCTACCCCTTCTCAACTGACTCAATCGAATAACAAGAAGAAATGAAGGAAAGAGAAAGAAAGGAAATGAAGAGCATAGGATACCGGAAACTCATCAGTTTGGTCACTTTATAGTCATATAAGCAAAGGAAAATTAACAATTTTTTTCTCTATATGGCAGCAGGAGAGGCTGTTAGCAGTGTTGAAATTAAGACCTAGGTAGAATCTATATTTGGAAAGCAAGCCAGAAAGACAAGAAAAAAGAAAAAAATGAAAAGAAAAGAAGCTCGCATCCATCTATAATTCTCCTAGAGAGAATTACCACAATCATTCGACAGAAGACAACAACACTAAAATAGGTATAGGGTACTTAACATACACAAACTGCTTTCAGGTTTGACAAAGAAAGGTCAGAATTCTCAATTTCTCCACGCCTCCATTTCTCGAAAAACAAGTAAAATTTGACGACTTCATAAGCAGGAACAAAATTCTCCATCTTGCAGTCTGACATATCTGTAACATCTCTAGGAGAGGTATTTGGTCCCAGGTTGAAATGCCCAATTGCTTGTATTATACCCGCGGCACATCTCTCTGTTGCATGAATTACTTTTGGATTATCTTTTGCATTTGCAGCACGCCATTGTAATAACTCCTCCTGTGCGTTCGCTACCTGCAAAGTGAGTCTAGATTTTTAGATCAATTCTAAACTCAAATTATAAGCAATAAATGAGATCATAAAAAAATAAATCGGAGAAGTAGCTAAGCTACTGACCATCACACCATAAACATCTGGGATACTGAAAAGCTCAGCATCATTTCCAGAGTCACCACAGGCAAGCGTGTTGTTTGGCAACTTGCCCTCACCCTTTAATTTCTTAAGCAAATATGCAAGTGCTTGTCCTTTGCCAGCACCTTGTGGCAAAATGTCCAAATCCATCCCTCCACTATAAATTATTTTGACATCCAACTGATGGTAAATAAAGAAATATTAAAATCGGAACAAAAAGATATGAAACATTATAAAAAATTCCGCTCACTGCAGCATGACAACAGGTACATGCTCCGATTTTACTTTTAAGCGACATCACAGTGTGCCATAATCTAGAAGTGTAAAGTGGCATGATACCCCACGTTCTTCCAAGCGCTTGGAAAGAGTTCTTGTTAAATCTTGAGCCTTGTCTTTCTGAACATAGAAACTGACCTTGTGAGGTCGCTGCTCTGTTTCTGACTGAAGGGTGAAAAGAAATTGATATATGAGACATCAATTACAATAACAATATCCAGCATACAAACTAGTTTTACACTGAAAGTGGTAATTCTGGTATCAAAATTTAAACTTTGTGAAGCAATATATAAAATGACGCAAACATAAGCTGTACCTGAAGGGTGAGTTCAGGAAATTTGCTCGTCTCTTCTGTCACTATTTTCCGATCCCACTTGTTATTTAAAAATGCTTCCCAACCATCATCTGGCTCCATAGAGTTACCATAAGTTATTTCAGTCCCCACAGACATAATGGTAATATCTGGGGTTAGCATGGGCTTCTCTTTTCTCAACTCCTTGTAAAGGGTAGGTGATCTCCCAGTTGAGAACACTAACAAGGAGTTTTCACGATAATTGGCCTCCCATAAAGCATTAAAACTAAGCAGAGAAAGGTTCTCAGGATCATGATGATCGACCTGTAAAGAAAGCCTCACATAAATAATAGCAGCATAAGGAAGAAAGGTGAACTACAACAACCCACCATGGTATGGTCAAGATCTGAGACTATCATGAGACGTGCAGCACTGGTTAGCCGATCCATGATTGATCTAAAATTAACTTCAGTCTGAAACAAGAGAAAGAAGCAAGAGAATAAAAGTGAGTAAACTTAAGAAGTATTATGGAAGTTGCCTATCCTCTGGAATGCACATCCATACACAAAACTAAGAGAAACAAAAAGGAAGCATTACAACAACAACATACCCAGTATAAACCCACAAGTGTACGCAGACCTTATCTCTAGGTAGAGATGCTGTTTCAGATAGACCCTCGACTCAAGAAAAGGTGGAAAGCAAGAAAAGGGAAGAAGAAGAAAAGAAAGAGGGGGAAGAAAGAAAGAAGAGGGAGACAAAAGACGATAAGGAAAAAGGGGAGAAAAATTAGCATCAAATAGTAACAATCAGGGAGCAACAATTTCCAGTAGCAATTTTCAAAAACAATGGACGTGGTTGTTAAGTACCAGATGTAATAACAAACTAGAAGAAAATATCTTTCAACCAACAATAAGAATATTACTAGTACTACTAGTAAACCTAAGAGAAATTCACAACTACCTGTCAACCCACCACCTTAATCCTCGATCTCCACACCTTCCTATCGCTAGTCATGTCCTCGGTTAGGTGAAGCACCGACATGTCCTGCATAATCACCTCTCCCCAATACTTCTTTGGCTTACTCCTGCATTTCCTCAAGCCCGCAATGGTCAACCTCTCACACCTCCTGACCGGGACATCTATGTCTCTCCTCCTCATATGCCCAAATCATCGCAGCCTCGATTCCCGCAACTTGTCTTCCACGGATACCACTCCCACATTGTCCCTAATAACTTCATTCCTAATCTTGTCTTTCCTGGTATGTCCACACATCTATCTCAACATCCTCATTTCAGCTGCGCTCATCTTCTGGACATGGAACTTCTTGACGGGCCAACACTCAGCTCCATACAACATAACGGGTCTAACCACCACCCTGTAGAATTTGCCTTTAAGTCTAGGAGGCACATTCTTATCACATAAAACCCCCGAAGCTAGCCTCCATCTCATCTAACCTGCTCCAATGCGGTTAGTAACATCCTTGTCAATCTCCCCGTTGCCTTGGATTATAGACTCAAGATACTTGAAACTATCTCTTTTGGGAATGACTTGAGTATAAATCTTTACTTCTACTTCTTCTTCATACCTCTAATCACTGAACTTGCACTCCAAATATTTAGTTTTCGACCTACTCAACTTGAAATCTTTGGACTTCAGCGTCTGTCTCCAAACTTCCAACTAACACCCCCTCGCGTCTCGTCAATCAGTACTATGTCATCAGCAAATAACATACACTGTGACACCCTCATTTGTATGTGTCGTGTCAGCACATCCAACGC
The DNA here is from genome assembly GCA_005239525.1 of Nicotiana knightiana. Lineage (NCBI taxonomy): Eukaryota > Viridiplantae > Streptophyta > Magnoliopsida > Solanales > Solanaceae > Nicotiana > Nicotiana knightiana. The sequence goes on from ML411610.1 coordinate 207,048, forward strand.
TATGGCAAACAAAAACGGGCTAAGGGTTGATCCCTGATACAACCCCATCTCCACAGGGGAATGTTCTAGTCTCCTCTCGCAGTCCTCACTCGAGTCTTAGCACCTTCGTACATGTCCTTAATCACTCTATATACGCTATCGGGACTCCGCTAACCTCCAAATTTCTCCATAGCACCTCCCTCGTGACTTTGCCATAAGCCTTCCCAAGGCCAATGAACACCATGTGCAAGTCTTTTTTCCTTTCCCTATACAGCTCCACCAATCGTCTAAGAAGGTGAATGGCTTCTGTAGTTGACCGTCGTCCGTCCCGGCATAAATCCGAACTGGTTCTCAGAGATAGATACATCTGTCCTCACTCTCTTCACCACCCTCTCCCAAACCTTCATAGTGTGACTCAGCAGCTTGATACCCCTATAGTTGTTGCAGTTCTGGATATCACCTTTGTTTTTTTACAACGGAATTATCAAACTTCCCCGCCAATCTTCGGGCATCTTCTTCGTCTTAAAAATGACGTTAAACAAGCTAGTAAGCTTCTATTTTCTAGGCTAGAAGACACTGATTCCCTTGAAGACCTAGTTTCTATCATCTTTCAACTATCATTGAAAGTAAAAAAGAGAAAGCTCTTGTCAACAAGAAATATGCCTATAGCAGGTCAGAAGCAAACATCAGCTAACTCTTTCTTAATGTAGCACAATCAATTCTCTATCTCCTCGTCACATCATGTAATAATCAATTAATGATCTCAAAAAACCCATTGGAGCTTTTGGTTAGCTATAGGAGTAGGTAGGATCAAATCACAGCCAGATTATACTTAAAAGGACGAGGATGGGACAGTGATGAGGAGATTTTCGCTATCCATATGAAAACAAAATTACCATGACTCCATGAAACCACGCGCTGGACTAATTAGGCCAGTCCCACTTAAATACATCACTTATCTCAAAATCAAACAACACTAGAGACTAAAGGTGCCTGGAGCAAGTAATTGCCCTTGGTAAACGAAATTTTTGCATGTTTTGCATCAAAATACATTCCACATGCAAAGACGGCAATTAACAAGTGAATAGGAGAAAGAGAAGTATCAAAGCATTCATGTGGAGCACGTTGGCTCAGCTTTCAACCATCAGTTACTAAGGTCATCTAAACATGCAATTTTCCTTTCTTTTTAATCTGTCTTGCATATAATGGTCTTTTAAGCTAGAAGCATGAATGAAATGGGAAATTAAGAGAAAGCAACTTGAAGGGTCTCAAACAAAACAACGTCTAGAAGATCTCTTGCCAGAGTTGAGTTTGAACAAATATAAAGTGCAGCTAAATCTTTGGACATAGAATAGAACGAATCATGAATAAACATTCCACTAATGTTAAACACTTTGAAATATCAATTTTGACCAATATTTTTTGGATAAATCATATTCATTCATATATCAATCTTGACCGCTTAAAATACCGGAAGTTGTCTATGTATCCTTTTTTTTTTTTTTTTTTTTTTTTTTTTTGTTCATTTATTGTTTTTTATTTACATTTTTTTTTTCTATTTTTTTTTTTTTTTTTTTTTTTTTTTTTTTTTTTTTTTGATAAGGAAGTTGTCTATGCATCATATCATCCACTTTAACATATAAAGCTTGACAAGAGCATTTTAATTTGGAAAATGCAAAACCTGATTAGCTTTCAATTTGATAAAGGAATGACTAAGAAACACAACTTCGACAGTCAAGCTTGACACAACAAATATGTTGAGCAGTTTGGATAACTTGGGTTTGTGACAGTTGCAGTTAAGAGTTTCAGCCAATATATCGGGCTGTTTTGGAGTTCTATTGACCGCTGAATGGCAAGTCAGCTTCATCGAGTGGACTGAACAAAAGCTGATCAAATTTTAAGCTAACCCAAATCACAATAGCAAGCTTAGGTACCAAGGCATAAAAAAAAGTTATTTAACTTTCCGCTCAGTAAAAAATCAAGATACAAATCAAAATTAAGATGAAATCTGCTGGAACAAACTTGAATTTGGCAAAGGGGCTAGGAATATTTCTAGAACTATCACTACATTTTTAAGACATTTTTCTTTAACTATATTCTGAACTTAATATAAATGAATTCACTTATAATTTCAGCGATTTCAGCAATTAAAGAAAATAAGTTGAATTTGCCTGATAAAAGCACCAGAGAAACAGAAAATCCTTACAATCTACCAGTAGAAAGATCTAAGAAGGCCAAATCAGCCCAATTTCATTTTGATCACCCCAATCTCAACAGACAAAAGCTAATGTATATCAGAACTGATTCATTACAAAAATCGCAGCACACCCAATAAACTTTCAGATATACAGATGAATGGGCGAATATACATAAAAATCCTCCCCAGAAAAAAACTTACTAACAAATAAAAACAATTATACGTGCGCGCGCACACACAGACACACTTCTAGAGATAGAAGGACGGGTTACCTGAAAAGAGGTGAAAGAAGAGATTTTGGGAGTGGGAGTGAGAGTGGAGCAGCAACGTGAACGTGGGAAACCAGAAAGACTAAATCTTAGCGTAAGTGAAGGCATAGATTAAACTAGAGGACAGTTATTTGCGTTTTCCACTTCTGTCTGTGGATCCAATTCCTTTGGCGCTTCTTTTGTAAAAAGCAAGCAACTACCCAAAAGGGATACTAGAGTGAAATCCTTCTGATTTATTTTAATTTAACTTTAATTGGCAAAAGTAGAACTCAAATTGTTAAGAAGTTTACCATAAAGGGTGTGCTTGGTATAAAGAAAATTGTTTTTGGTGAAAAATATTTTTCCAAGAAAATGTAAAAAAAAAATACTTTTTTTGTACGGAGTGGGGAGGGGCAAGTGGGGTGGGGTGGGGTGCAGAAAAATGAAAAAATAGAAATTAAAAAAAAAAGGTAAAAGTAAAACTTTTTTTGTGCGGGGTGGGAGGGGAAGGGGGTGGGGGTGCAAAGAAAAAGTAAAAAAAAATTGCGAGGGAGGGGGAGGGGGTAGTAGGGTATGTGGTAACCGGAAAAAAAAATTGGAATTTGAAAAAAAAAAAAGTTTTTTTTGGAGAGGGGGTGGGGTGGGGTGGGTTGGGTAGGCATGGGGTGGGACTACGTGGGGGGTGTGGAGTGGGTTGGTGAGGGTGGGGAAGGAGTTTTGGAAAGTATTTTCCCTTCTCCAATTAGAGGAAAATGAATTCATAAGGAAAGTGTTTTCCAAAACATTTAAACCAACCAAACATGGAAAAATTAGAAAATATTTTCCGAAAAATATTTTCATTCGTACCAAACACACCCAAAATCTCTATTAAGCATTGAACAAGTGATCTATTCTCGGTCGTCTGTCTTAATAAGTGGATTCTATTCATACAGTCGTTCTCTGTTGCATTGGTCTTTTCACTCCCCACTCTCCACCATAACAAAATATTTTCACTATATCTCAGGAGTAGTCAAAGAAAGTACGGCGGGTCCGAGTAGGAGGAAATTTACTAAGAAGCAGGACAATGGTTCCTAAACTTGGTTCTCTACAATAGATACACCTAGATGATACTGTGATACCCATTATGGCAAGTCTAGAATCAATAGGGATTTTGTCTCTCAATTCCCTCCAAGTAATGAAACTCACATATTTCTGCCATGTCATAGCATTGATTCAAGTTTTCTGTCTCTTTCTTCTTGATGAACTTAATTTTGCTTGATATTTTAGATTTTTTTATCGTTGATCGGGTTGATTTGATAGGGACTTTGCTTGAATTGTGGTCTTTTATGTTACCTTTTGGTGCAGATGTAGATAAAATTGCCATGGGACAAACAATGGACAAGTTGGGGAAAAAAGAGCTGAAGAAGAGGGAAAAAGAGATGCACGCCCGCGCACCTGAAGGACAGAACGCGCATATGAGCGCGCACAGAAGGCAGGCGGCCTAGAGGATATGTGTGCCCACATGCGCGGCAACGCACGTCGGCCTACGAGAAACTTAAGTCAGGCCTATTTTTATTAGTTTCAGGGTATTCCCTTGACCTATATGAAGCCTAAGCTCGTCCCAAACTAGGATCTTGGATTTTGGAGAAATTATTTTAGAGAAAACGACAAGGAAACAACAGAGAATTCAAATACTTCATCTGAATCATTCAATACGTAAGTTTGTTTGAATTCGTGCATTATAATGTTCTCTTATTCTCTTAATACTTTCGTGATGAACAATTTCTACATTATGTAGTAATCATTCTTAGGGTTGTTGACAGATATTGTGTCCTAATTGTTATTTGAGGATTTGACTTCTACAGTGCTTGAATTCATTGTAAGAATTTCGAATTGAATTGCAAAGTTATTTGTGGTTTCACTTTAATCGGAAGAGAAGTATTATTGCAAATATAATTGTGTTATCTTGTCTAGGTGAATTTCACAACTCTCATAGGTAATCGAAAGAGCTTGTAGAGTTATCAATTAACCTAATCTAGAGGAATAGTCGATATACATTCTTCATAAGACCAATCATTCAATGTATTCTTGCAGAAGTTCATAGCACTTGTCATTAGGTTATTCAACAGAACTCTTGTTATATTTCGCGTTTTCGTACGTTAAAGTTTCGTCGTAAGTTAATCGACGTAGACTCGCGAATGAGATTATTTTTTAGGTTACAAGCAGTTATGCTATTTATAACAGGCGATAAGTAAGTGTCGTGAAGGTTAGAGGGTAAACGAATTAAAGAAAATGAGTTTCGTTGAAGGTTGTCAATTTGAGATAAAATACGGTCCGAGCTATAATACCCGGTATTTATGAACTAATGTCATACAAGGTAACACATGACCATGATAGTAAGGTGTATAAAGTATGTTAAAAGTAAGTAGTATTTTATGTAATTTGAGATAATTCTTAATTATGTGGATAATTAGGTAATTATTGATTTTTAGTGGGAGACTAACTAAGTAATTAGAAACTTTGGATAAGCTTAATAAGTCTCTCAACGTGGAAGCAAGTGAGTTTTACTCAAAGCCCAATTAATGACTCTTAATTCATGAAACTTGGTGGCACATTTAGAGAATTTTGTGGCTAAGTCATCACATAAGTGGGGCCAACACCCACTAGGACAAAAGACCTCTCTAATTCACCAAATGAAGATGTTTATATCTACAATGCAATGGAGCAAAACTTCAGCAAATTCATACGAGATTATATTACATAATAGCAACGGGATTTGCAATTCTAAGGGAGTCCGGTATAACCTTTCTCAAGAATATCATACGGATTTTTTCTTACTTTGATCTCGCCGTTACATGTTTTGTCACGATTTACGTATGTTAGAGAGATTGTCAAGAGAGTCAGTTCATGTATGTTAAGGCTATCCCTTCTTTCCATTTGGTGTGATTCATACAATACAAACGAAACGAGTAAACGTACAATTTCATAAATGCCTCTATTTATAGAAGCACTAGGGGTACCTATGTTCTTAATCTCCTATGTGTCTTATTATATCTTTTGTTCATGGATCTCAGAAAATATGTAGTTGATAAAGTTTATACGAGGACATATTGATCTTATGACATTCCGAGAAATCTTATTAACGTACTTCTTATGCATTTCATTCATTTATACATGTACACTGACCCATGACCAGATGACATTATATACGCATATATTATATGTAAATGGGATATGTGAAAAGGTTATGGTGTTATATACGTACCACCACCTGATCCTTGATGATATGATGGGATGCCCTCAGAGCCTTGATGATGTTATGTACACCTCTAGCTATGCATGATACGACATTTATAAGCATATTCATGACATTATAAATATTTCAGGATTCACAAAGTTATTTAGACTTACAGGTGAAATTATTTACTCCACGTTTCCTTTATGTCTTTTATGTACTGATTTTCATGCCTTACATACTCAGTACATTATTCGTACTGATGCCCCTATTTCTCGGGGCATGTATTTCATGCCTGCGGGTGCAGGTAGATAGGCTGACGGTCCCCCTTCTTAGGATCCTTGCTCTGTGAGACTTGGTGTGCTCCACTTGATCCAGAGCTATTATTAGTTTTGGTACGCTATTTGTGTATGTAGATATGGGTACAACGAAGCCCAATATCGTCCTTTATACAGTTGTACACTCTATTAGAGGTCTGTGGACAGTCATGTATAGTCTTCTATAGCAGCATTGTCGGCTCGCCCTACCTTATTTCGCATGTATACGTATATATGTCTTTTGAACATGTTTTCTTCACGTATGTTATTCATGTGATTCCCAAATTTATTGATAATTGATATTCATGACCTACCCTTAATTCATGTTTATATCTTGACGCATGTTTAGGGGTGTTCGACGGGTAGGACTCGAGCACTCGTCATAGCCCATCGGTTTGGGTCGTGACAACTCTCATTCATTCAAAAGAAGGATTTGAATCCTAAAGATAATCTAATCAGCTGTTGAAATAAAAAGAGTCAACGGAACTTCAGAATTGAACTTGAAACAGAGTTATATCCCACATAATAGTTGTGCACATATCTTGTTAATGTCCTTATTTCTCTCACTTATATTCAATTATTGCTACCTAATTCCCCATTTTCCCATATCATTCGTAATTGATAATCTTAGTTGTTACTCTTAGTTCTTTAGTAATTCAAAACTAAAGGTTTATTTTCCTGAATAATGTTAAACTAAAAACTATTCGAATATTATTTAAACCAATCATTGTGGAAACGATTTAATAACTATACTATCTTTGACTAGCGAGCATCAGTTTTATACATCAGTCCAACACTTATCAAATTGGAGATGTTGCTGGGGATTGGCGATCAATAGTGCTCGCAATTATTTTCATTGCTAATTCAAGAACCTATTTTATTTTATTTTTCACGTTCTCTCATCTGTGTGCAGGAAACATGTTAAGTTCGGTGGTGTATGACTCGATCCTCTTCAAAGGAATTGGTGGCGTACAGCCTAGAATTGGACAAGCACCTGCGGCAGTTGAGAAAGGAGAAAGAGTAAAGTGAATCCTTTTTTGGTCAGACTTCAACTCAAGATAAGATGTTACACCACGAAGATGGGGGTGGACTTAGCTGCAAGAGAATCAACACAATAGCGGTTGCAACCATGTGGAGGTGGTTTTTTTTAATCTTATCCCTTAACTCATTAGTTAATTAGGTAATATCCCGTTACTCGATAATTGACCAATTATCCACATAATTAATAATTATCTCAAATTACTTAAAATATTACTTATTTTTAATACACTTTATACATCATACTATCATGGTCATATGGTACCTTGTATGGAACTAGTCCATAAATACGGGATACTGTAGCTCGGACCGTATTTTATTCCAAATCGACAACCTTCAATGAAACTCATTTTTCTTGATTTTTTTACCTTTTATCCTTCACAACACTTACTTATCGTTTGTTATAAATAGCATAAATGCGTATAACCTCAAGAAAATCCCATCCTCAGCTTACGTCGATTAACTTACAACAAAACCTTAACGTACAAAAATACGAGGCATAACAAGGGAACTTTCCCCAACTCATGGTAAATCCTTATTATGCTATACTTAAAGGAATAGGAACTTCGTGTTATTCTGAATTGGAAGTTTGGGGGAATTGTCACCGTAAAAGGAGTAGGTCACATATGAAGTTGTAAATATTAAAGTGCTTATGGTGGTGTAGATACTCTTATCCAGATTATATCCAATCCTTCTCATCACCTCCGTTACAACAAAATGCAAAGTCCTACATGATCTAGAAAATTGTTCCTACATTAGTGGAGAGTCACATGATGGCCAAGATTATGATACTCTTGAAGGCATAATTCACTTGTTTTGTGAGGGGAACGATTGTTGCTTTATTGCCCTATGATTTTCTCATAACTAGTGTGTGAATGAAATGTTTCTTTCTTGTGAGGTGTACCGAGGACTTGGCACCGATTTGACCACGACACTAGTGGGATGCCATGACCAGAGTTGAAGTTGAGTGTTACCACATGATGGTATCCAGTTGATTCTTGTCGGCCTCTGGTCTAAAGAGGCTATAATGTTAGGAGCAATTTATTTTTAGATTTGCTAGGGACGACCAAAAGCTAAGTAGGGCGGGGGTATGTTTGATTAGCTTAATATTGCTTGACATTTCAGACCATTTTTTGTCTCTAATCGGGTTAATTTGATAGGAACTTTGCTTGAATTATGGTATAATATGTTAACTTTTGGTGCAGGTGTAGATGAAATGGTCATGGAACAAACAATGGAGATGTTGGGAGAAAACAGAGCTAAAGAAGTTGAAAAAGAGTTGTGCAGCCCCGCAACTGAAGGCCAGAACGCGCATATGAGAGCGCACATAAGGTAGACGGACAGGAAGATATGCGCGCTCACATGCACGCCCAATATCCCAGGTGCGTGGTAGGGCACGTCGGCCTACGAGAAACTATCAGGCCTATTTTTGTAATTTTTGGGCATTCACTTGACCACCTAGCTCGTTCCAAACTAGGATCTTGGATTTTGGAGCAACTTTTAAAAAGAAGAAGGCAAGGAAACAACAGAGAATTCGAAAACTTCATGCAAATTATTCAATATGAAAGTTTGTTTGAATTTGTGGGTGTAATGTTTTCTTATTCTCTTACTCTCGTAATGAACAATTTCTCCATGATGGAGTAATCGTTCTTAGGGCAATTGAGAGATATTGCATCCTGATTGTTATTCGAGGATTGGCTTCTGTAGTACTTGAATTCATTGTAAGAGTTTCAAATTGAATTGCAAAGTTATTTGTGGTTTCACTTTAATCAGAAGAGAAGTATTGTTGCAAATATAATTGTGTTATCTTGTCTGGGTGAATTTTATGACTCTCATAGGTAATCAAAAGAGCTTGTAGAGTTATCAATTAACCAAATCTAGAGGAATAGTCAAGAGACATTCTTCGTAGACCAATAATTCAACGTATTCTTGTAGAATTTCATAGCACTTTTCATTAGGTTATTCAATGGAACTCTCATTCATTCGAAAGAAAAAATTGAAACCTAAAGATAATTTAATCAGTTGTGAAATCGAAAGTGTCAACAGAACTTCAGAATTGAACTTGAGACATAGTTATATCCTGAATAATAGTTGTGAACATATCTTGTCAATGCTCTTATTTCTCTCAATGATATTCAATTGTTAAAAAAAAGATATTCAAGTATTTCTACCTAATTCCCCTCTTTCCCATAATCATTCATAATTGATAATTTTAGTTGTTACTCATAGTTCTTTAGCATTTCAAATCTAAAGGTTTATTTTACTGAATAATGTTAAACTAAAAATTATTCGAACATTATTTAAACAAATCCATGTGGAGACAATTTAATAATTATATTATCTTTGACTAGCGAGTATCAGTTTTATATACTGGTTCGACGCTCGTCACTTTTGAACAATTGCCATTCTGATGCAACTGAAAATCTTCCATTGTTTTCTAGACTCCAAACTGGTATATCTGGGCTGTTAGGCTCGAGAAGAAGCTGCATGTTATTGATTTTAGACATCACATTTTGAGGAGGCATATGATCCCAGCCATCCCATCTCCAGCGTCCATTAACAAGCATCTCTGAAAGTATAATATTCTTTGGTTTGCTTCCTTCAGGAAGGAACTTGTATAAAGGACCTAGGTTGGTCCAATTGTCAAACCAAAATGCTACATCTCCCCTTCCTATCTTCCAGAGAATATGATGATCCACCATGATTTGAACTTTGCTCATGGCACTCCAAGATTGTGATTGACCAGCATGTCTCTATTTCACTAAATAATGAATTCTCTAGCAGTACTTGGCCATCAAAAATATTCTCCACAAAGGTTGTCCAGTTATGAAATTCCAGCAGTGCTTTTATAATGAATGCATTGTAAATGTCCATTATTTTTTTGAAGTTGCCCCCTCTATCATAGGGGAAACATAGATTGTCCTATGAAGCCTAATAAACTCTCTTCTTTTTGCATATCCTCCCAAGAAAAATCTTGAGACCATCCTTTCAATTTGATTTAGTGCACCTTTTGGAGGGTGTATGCTACAAGAATATGAATAGGAAGAGCCAAAAAAAACATGTCTGATCAAGATTACTCTACCACCTAGTGATAGAAACTTAGTGTGCCAACCTATTATCTTGTTGAGAATCTTTGTGACCATGGTAGAAAAAATTGAGATCTTTTTTCTTCCAACATACAGAGGACATCCAAGGTATTTGATAGAAATCTGTTTGTGATCCATTCCTATTATAGTCTCAACTCTTGAAATAGCCTTAGTCCGTGCATTTTGATCTAAGATTACATATGACTTGTGTTTGTTAAGTAGTTGTCCTGATATCTTTTCATAATCGGCTAGTGTCTCCATCAAAATAGATAATGACTTACTACAAGCACTGGAAAAGAAAATAATATCATCAACAAAGGTAAGATGATTAATCAAAGGGACATGCTTGTTCATAGAAAAACTAGTGAATTCCTCTTGGTTAACAATATAATTCAATTTTCTAGAAAGAAATTCTACACAAATGACAAATAAAGAAGGAGATATAGGATCTCCTTGTCTCAAACCTCTTTCGGATTAAAGAAAGCTTGTCTACTACCATTTACAAGTAAAGTGTACCAGTTGCTAGATATGTCTAAATATCATATTAATCCATATTTTAAAAAAAAACATCTTTAATAAATCTACTCTGGTTCCAGCTATGATATCAGGTAATATTTTTCTAAGTCTGGAATTGTGGAGTTTAGATAAAATTTTGTTGATGACATTGCATAAATTAATAGGTATAATATTATTAAATTACTGTGGAGAGACGACCTTAGGTAGCATAAGCAAGCAGGTATGTGTAAGACATTTAGGAAGAGTGCCCCAACAAAGAAAAATGATTTTATAGCTTGCATAATATCAGGCCCAATAATTTTCCCGCAAGATTGAATAAAATTTGTAGTAAATACATCTGGACCAGGGGCACTTTCTGGATCAATAGAAAATATACAACTCTTCTATTCTTCCTCGGTAGGCATTTCAGTGAGAGCATTGTTAGTGTCTTCAGATATAATAGCCTCTATGGTATCAAGCTCACAATAGTCATTTTCTTCCTGCTCATGGAAAAAAGTCCCTTGAAAATATTTGACTGCAACCTAAGAACACTCTTTGGTTCTAGAAACCAATTGAAAGTGTTCATTTTGGATTTTATTAATACACAATCTTCTTATTTTCTCGTTGATGACACTATGGAAATAAGATGAATTAGAATCCCTAGTATTGAGACATTTTACTCTAGCTTTCTGCCTTAAGATAACATCTTGGATTTTGAGGTATCTAATGAACTCAACTTCACTTTTGTTGAGCATAATTCTGTTGATATCACTGTTATGTCCTATCATTAGCATTTCTAGATTTTTGATTTCTAGTTCTAACTTCTTAGCTTCTTCATGAGTATCGCCATAAGTCTCTCTGGACCAAACACTAAGTTTGGAGGCCGTCTTCTTTAATTTCTGGTGGAGTGATCACATTGGATTACCATGACTTTCCTCCTCCCAAATATCTTTGACAATATTTAGGAACTTTTCATGATCAGTCCAAAAATTAAGAAATTTGAAGTATTTAATACCTTGTTCATTAGAAGAACTAAATTGAGCAAGAAAAGGGACATGATCAGAACATGCATTAGAAAGATGAGTAATTGTATTCTTCACAAATAAATCAAACCATTCATAATTGTAAATCATCTTATCTAAACTCTTCCGAATGGTGTGCGGAGCGCCTCAATTGTGTCACCAGGTAGCTACATTTCCTAGATAACCAGCATCCTGCATGCCACAATTCCTTAAGCAATCTATGAAGTCAAAGCTCTTATCAATCCTATAAGGGGTGCTACCTATTTTTTCAACCGGATAAGTGTTGATATTGAAGTCCCCATAATGGAACAGGGACCAATGATGTTGTTAGAAAGATCAACCAAATCCTTCCATAATTCCTTTCTCAAGTTAGTTTTGCATTTGGCATAAACTACAAAGAAATGAAAATTAGAGTTTGTAACGCTGTGATTCATCCTGCAAGTGATTAGTTGATTAGTGTCACTGATTATATTGACATCAATACAATATTCTAAATCATCCAGATCTTATTTCTAACATTAGAATAACAAACATGCATACTAAGGTACCTCATATAATGGCTCATTTTCCTCACCTTCATTAGGTTCTTGCAAACAAATGAGGGAGATTTTGTATTGATGTTTAAGAGTCTTTAATCTTTCTAAAGCACTTTGAGTTATTATACTCATAATATTCGATGATAGTGTATCAATCATTGGAAACAATTGGAGAGAGAGTTAAGTTGAGTCACTTTGTAGTTTTTGTCTCACGAGATATAGACCATTCATTTCGGGAAACTTCTAAACCCATAGGGGATAGATTGTTATGATCAGCAATCTAAGGGTGATTTTGATTTAAGATCATGCTTTTTCAGGTTCTAGAAATAGGTTGCTTCTGCTTTTGTTGTATAGTTCTCCCTCCGATAGATATGCTTGTTCCCTTTAAAATTGAGTCTCTTCCACTTCTTCTTTAGATTCAGTTTCAAAGTGAGAATACTCACCAGCTTCATTATCTTCAGGGTGTGAATTTGTCTCTACAGAGATATTGTCTATTGACACATCCCCGTCCTTATCAGGTTCTTCTTCTGGCATATTCGAGGTTCCAGCAACTCTACTACTATTATTACTAATATTTTCATTTCGATCTCCTGAGATATGGTCTTTATCAGGCTTATCAGGAAGTCTTAATATCTCGATTAACCTTTGCATAGCTGAATCTGGGGTAACATTATTCAATATTGGTTGCTAAGAACTTGATATTGTCTCCCAAATATCTCTCTCCTTGGATCATCAGCTTTACACTTATTTCCAGTTCCATTCTTCTTTGTACTCTTCTCATAAGGTGTTCTTGTTTTAACAAAGGAAGAAACTTTTTTGGTTCTTCTAATCTTCTTAGTAGAAGTAGCTCTAGCGTGCATTGTAGTAGTCAACACTTCTTCATTAGGAATTTTGATTTGCTTCCCTACACGTGTTCATATTTTGATCATTCATTGTAATAACCTCTTTTATTTTACTTGGTTCAGCTTCTGGTTGAATCACATAATTTTTTGCTGTCACTTTTTGTATCTTCTTTGGATTCTTGGTTGAAATCTTGGATGTTTGAGAATCTAAATTACTGTTTATGCTTTTTTTTCCCCTGTACTAGCCACAGTAGTCCATCCTTCCTTCTTCCCTTCTGTTGAAGTGGAAATGTGTTCTTTCTTGGTACTCCTAACTTCAGTTTCCTTGTCTATTTGCATTGTGTTGTTGCCAATTTATCTTTATTTATTTATGTTCTTGTCCATCGATTTAGCAGCTATAGTAGCTATCCCCTTAGGTACTTCTACTAATTGTCTCAACTTCAAGTGAAGTATTCTGCATTTTGCTTCATTGTGTCCCTGTATTTTTCTATGGTAACAATACTCCGGAATGGTCTCATATACAACCTTTTCTGCTATAGTTTCTTTTTGGATCTAGTTGTATCTATATTTAATAAAGATTTTTCTTTCATATGGTATCAACTGAATGATAATTTAAAACCTCATTAGTAGCACAATTTGGTTAATCACATATCAAATAAGCAATAGTATTATCCAACAAACAAAAATTGAAAATCTCCTCCTTTCTCTAAAATTAGAGAGAGAGAGAGAGAGAGACAAACAAATCCATAGTTTCTTCTACTAATCCTATGCATATTCCATTAATTTCGCAACATGACTCCATCCCCGGACACTGCAATAACTGATCAAGAATTTGATTAGCTAAATCAAAGTACAGATCGACCTAAACCATCAATAAACACATACAACTCAAAACACCCAATCACTTTTCGTGACACCCTCATAGAAAAAGACGACAACCCTTTTATGAACCATGACACAGATTTCCTCAGTAAATTGAGCCTTGATCCAGAACAAGAAAACCCACATAAACATCCATATTTTATTCCTATTATCACATCTGATAAGACACACTTATACCGTCCTTGGAAAGAAGCAATCATAATTAAATTGTTGGCGAAAAAAGTTGCACTAAACCACTCCAAATGATAGATCTTGGATATGACTATTGCCCGATTAATTCAACTACATTGATACTTTAATAAAATTATTCTTCAAGTTCCATGGTTTATTGGTGCTCAATATCTAACAGTGCGTTAATGGAGCCCAGATTCAACTCAACCACAACACACATTAACTTATCGACTATTTGGATTTATCTATAGGAACTACCCACTGAATATTATGGTTTACAAATCCTACATCAAATTGGAAAGATGATTGGTACACTTATTAAGATTCATAATTGTACTATCCAGGTAACTCATGGATATTATGCATGACTATGTATTCTCGTACCGGTAGGTAAATCATTTCCCACAGAGGTCCTCATCAGAACCTGTATCCAGAAAATATTTTATGAAGATACTATGCCCTTATGCAAATAGTGTGGCTGCCTTGGACACACACAACACACTTGCTCCAAAAACACAACTCCAATCGCCTCTACTTCCTCTTCGCAGTCCACTCCAGCAAACCAACAACAACAAAGCCCACTGTTGATAACAGCCCTTGGAAAATTGTTATCTACCCTAAAAATAATCGTAGTTCCTTCCCTCGTACTACTACACAACCTGCCCCCATAATTTCGAACAATAAACCTATAACCCCTCTAATTTTCATACAGATACAAACTCATACATCCCTACCTCTAATAGATTTAACTTCCACTCTCAGGACCCCACCATCCATAATAATTTCAATCAAAATAACATGCTTCTGCCAAACAATTATGACAACACGCACATGGAACCCTACAATACTACCCCTTCCTCTAATACTACTAATCAATTTCCCATCGAATTACTCACTTCCAACATTTTTACTACTCCTGCTTCCCCTTCTACACCATCAACTACTAAATCCCACCCACCAAAAGTCTCACATAAATTTAACTCCTCCAGAACCCACCGCTCATTACCCGTTACACCATAAAAACATTCTATATCGCTCCTAGGACCCCCTTCTTCACAGAATCCCCATCGTTACATTTTCCATGCCACCCCAACACCCATGGCAATGAATCCACCATCATCAATACACGAAATTTTATCTACCACATCCACCTCATCAAAATAGAATACTTACACCTCTACTACCCTATATTCCCAATTTCGGCTATTGTTGCTTCAACTGATCACCAAGAATCTCATCATCATTTACCCGGTCTTCAACAAATTGTAGATGACGATAAGACTATAAAACAAGTTCACACTCCATCCCTTAATTCTCATTGTTCATGCCCAAACGAAATATCAATTAAGAAACCACTCCATAGAATATATTGCAACAACCCACCTCTCCATCGCCACCATCGTCCAAGATGATTCATCAAACATATCCAAATCAACATTTACAAAGTTGCCTCACAACCTACCCACACATCATGCTACCTTACCACATGGAGCCTCCATAACACTTTCTCTACTATCCCCAGCCCAATATGACGTTGATTCCACAGTAACAACAGGAACCACTTCCTCCAACTCCATGGAATGTCCCCCTGCTTCTTCTAAAGGTGATGACAATACTGGACAACAATACGACAATGGAAAATCTTCTTCAGAAAGGTATCCATCATCAACTCCAACTCGACAACCGGATGCATCTGATCAATCTTCAAAATATCACGATGTTCAAACTACACAACAATCTCACCAACATTTAAGACTGGCATACCCGACACCAGAATCAGAATCCCACCTTTCCGATACACCAACACCCAACTACTTCAGTTACTTGAATGTTCGACCTTAGGAATTGCCACTACAAGAGCCCCAATAAAAACAACTGCAGGAGGAACACCCACAACCTCTCTCTCCGTCATATCCGCTCAATATATCTCCACCACAGGAAACCCCCTCACCATTACCAGAAGAGGATCCAGTAAACACCCCAGAGGCGTTCATGGAGACCCTCACACTGAACAACTACTTGAGTTTTTTCATGTACGAAAATATAAAAAGAAAGTTTCTCATTTGTATCCCTCAGAACTTGGTATAGACCTTCTTGAATATTCGCCTAGACCCCTTCTCTATTGTCCAGAAATATGTCAGCATAATGATAGGTACGTTGAGAGTCAACTAGTTACCGGAGAATAAACAATAACAAGAGCCGTCAAATTCGCACTCTCCAAACATGATCCTAGCAATAATGTCACTAGCTTCGGCTGGGAGCTCATTCCCACCCAACAATAATCAAATGACGAACATGCTACGGAATTACAGAAGGGCCAATGGCCTGGAATTTTGTAGAAATCTACGCTTCCTATTGAATTGGAATAACCCATCGATGTTGTGTCTCACTGAGACAAAAATGGAAGACCACACTTCCCTTTTGGATGCTTTCAATTTTACTGACCTAATCCAAGTAGCTGATGAAGGCTATTCTGGTGGAATGGTCACACTTTGGCGCACTAATGAACTACTGATCGACCCTATCACTGTTCTGATCAAGAGATTCATGTGTTTTTGCATGTTAGTCATTCATCCCCACCTTGGTTACTTTCTCTTATTTATGCTAGGACATCCTATAGTTGTAGAAAAATACTATGGCAAAATATAGAAGTTTTTTCTAAAAACCATCTTTCTCCTTGGTTACTCTGTGGAGATTTTAATGAAGTAGCCTCCTCCAAAATATTTGGAGGCAATCCCATTAAATTCTACTAGATCTACCTCTTTTAATTTTTGCCTGCATAATATTGATATAATAGATCTAGGTATTGATGGTAATCATTTTACTTGGTCAATCCAACGTAAAATAAGGCATAACCTCTTTTTGGAAAGGCTTGATCAATTTTTTGCTAACCCTAAATGGCTGACTTTATTTGAATACTCATGTATCATGGATCTCCCTCGAACTCCTATGGATTACTGTCCTTTACTACTAAACCTCGTTAAAGTTATCCCCAATTTGCATCCTTGTTCTAGTTTGAAACCATGTGGCTAAATCACCCCACTTTCCCTTATGTGGTTTCTGCTAGTTGGCATGACCACTCACTTTATACAGATATACTAGAATCATTTACATCTCAGGTACAATATTGGAATCACAATACATTTGGTAACATTTTTCACAAACAAAAAGTGACTCTTGCACGCATTCAGGGTTTGAAATATGGATCCCGTCAGACAAAATAGTTTTCAGTACAAATTGAAAAACTAACTAATTATTAACTTCAATCATACTATAAAGTATGAGAAGGATTTTTGGAAACATAACTCACCGGTCCAGTGGTTAAATGATGGAGACGCTAACACCCGCTTCTTCCACTTGTTCACAATTCATAGACGGAGGCGTAACCGTATTGTTGGTTCGTTCCACTGTCCACGCTCATTGTAGAGGTATTTGCTGCTATTCATTCTTTTAAACCTTTAAAGACCCTTGGGCCTAATGGCCTTCACCCATATTCTTTCAAAAATATTGCCATGATACATGATTTGCTGTTACACGTCTATGCACGGAAACCTTCACCAACGGCTACATAAATCCACAGATCAATCAAACTTTCCTCGCACTAATCTCCTAAGTTAAAAACCCAGAATCAATTTCTCAATCCCATAATTCTCTGCAATACTATTTATAACACAGTTACCAAAAGAATTGTTAATCGACTACGTCCATATCTTCCAAACCTTTTAGCTCCCACTCAATGTAGTTTTGTACCAGGTCGCAAACTTGTTGACAATGACATCATTGTCCAAGAAGCCTTACACTCTTTCCATAGAGCATCTGGACAAGCGGGGAACATGATGTTAAAACTCGATCTCGAGAAGGAATTTGACCGGCTTGAATGGTCTTTCATTCGATATTCTCTACAATGGATTAATTTTTTCAACCAACTCATTACTCTTATTATGTCATCTATTACCGCCTCTTCCACCTTCATCATCATCAATGGTCAACCCGTTCCTTTACTTTAACCGTCTCGGGGGATTCGGTAGGTAGGTTCTCTATCCCCTTACTTATTCATTATTCGGTAGGGAGATTCGCTAAACTCTATTACCACTCATGTGATGCAACTCAACATGCTTCCCTAGAAGACTCGATCTCACATCGATCATATTCAATGTGACTTCTTATGGGGATCCACTCCACAAAAGTATAAATTACATTTCCTCAACTAGGAGACTATCACCTGGTCCAAGCAATTTGGCAGCCTGGGAATTCCCAAAATCTACCCCAAAAATATTGCTCTACTTTCAAGCCTTGCATGGCGATCTCATCAAACCCCCCAGCTCTTTGGATAAATATCCTTCGGGGGAAATATCGCTCAACCAAGTCCACTAACAGAAGAAATATATCATTACTCTAAATGATTTAGATATTTGGAAAAGCCCTCACAAAGCTATACACTATATTAACAAGGGACTATCTAGAATATTGCTAATGAGCAAAAACTACTCCTCTAGCACGATCGATGGATCTCCCCACATCTTTCCTTATGCGCACTTATACATGGACCTCTACAATAACATGAATCCAGCTTTTACTTACATCATTTCATCACCCAACATACCTGGACTCCAAACAACATTTCCTTTGAGTTACCGCCAACTATCCTCCAGCTCATCCACGATACTTACTTGTCCACTTTTCGCAATGCATGTGACGCAACCTACTAGTATCCCACATCAAATGGGAACTTCAGTACATCCACAGCTTATCACTTATTCCTACGATCCAACAACACTCAACCACACGCCTACACCAATTACTGGATTTGAAAAATATCCACCCTGAATAAAATCAATATTTCTTGTGGTTTCTTACCCACCATAAATTCCCTATCAATTCTCTTCTCCACAACCTTAATATACGACCAGATCATGCATGTTTCATTTGCCACTATCCTATAGATGATATTTCCCATATCTTCCTCTACTGCCCGATGACAGTCAACACTTGGACTCATTTCCGTATTTCGCCTCCATTAAAAGATTCCTTTTCATGGATAAATCACTCTTGTATCTCACACCCCACCTATATAATGGTTTCAAATACAACCATTATGTCCTCTGTTCTTATACCCTTATACTATGGAACATTTGGCTGACTCGTAACCTAAATTCTTTTAAGCATGCCAAGGCGTCCCCTACCACCTTATCCTTCCAAGATCTTGAATATGTCCACCTTTATACTTTCCCCTACCCTACCACCCCGTCATTTCGCTCTTGTGCACTGGAATATACCACCACAAGAGTTTTACAAACTAAACATAGATGGTGTTTTTTATGCTACTACCAAAAATGGAGGAATCAGTGGAGATTTTAGAGATCACATGGGAGCTTGGATACATGGCTACTCCAAACCATTCTCCTTCACAATTATTCTTCAAGTAGACCTATTTGCATTACTTATTGGCTTGAAATTTGCTACGTCCCACCATCTCACACCGCTCATCATTGAAACCGATTCACAAGTATTGATAAAATCGATCGCTGCTACTAACATGAAATACTTACATCTCATATCTGATTGTAGGTCCCTGATGGCCCAACTTCATATGCCCGACTCATGCCATACATACCAGGAGGCCAACCGTGTGACTTGATGCTTTTGGCTAAAGCTAGAAAGGATAGAGCTTCTACCCCACACTAGTATGTTATAATTTTTTGACCCCCGCTCCCCCCACTGCAGTATAAACTAGACCTTCTAGATAATATATAGTCACGAGCACTAATGGAATACATAAGAATATCTCAAATTACAATACTATTCAGACAATAAAATGGTAGTACCAAAATAAAGGATAGGACTGCAACAGTTAATGCAACTCTACCTTGAATCCTCATAGTCAAGTAAACTCTTACGGCCTAGGTCAGCTACCTCCAACACCTGGATCTACATAAAAATATGCAGAAGTGTAGTATGAGTACACCGCGGTTGGTACCCATTAAGTATCAAGACTAACATGTGTGAAGTAGTGACAAGGTTCAAATCATGTGATACTCACTAGTCAAAAGAACCTGTGCAAGAAATCAAGATTGAAAATAAGAGTATAGCTAAACAAAATAGCAATAACCTCATCGGAGTAAGTGATAACAATTTAATGCAAGTAGAGACTCAGTTCCAACAACAATTCATCACAAAGAAACACACACAAATAGCACCTTGTGCCCACTTTTTATCACAACAACAATAACCACATGTATCGCTCCGCTCTAACAATATCACAATAGCCACTCGTATCGCTCCATCCTGACAATATCCCAATAGTCACCTGTATCGCTCCGCCATGACAATATCACAATAGCCACATGTATCACTCCCCCCAACAACAACAGTGAAATGCCACCCTTATACTTCACACAACAATAATCAAACCACACAACATATCCACACGTGCCACAGTATCACAAAACAATAATACCAAAGTTTCATCAAGATATAAGCTTACAACTTATAGACAAAATGACAAGTACATGACAATAATATAGAAATGCGGAGGGGTGTTCAACAAATAAAGCATCACTATGGCTAAGTCAAATGTAGTGATCATGATCATGCAGTCATAAAGAGGTTTAAACATGTTTTATATAAAGCTCATTGTCAAATTAAGGCACATTAATAACATACAGTCTAGTCCAGTCATAAACCACATATAGAACTCGTTTACACGCTTTTCACATCATGCACACATCAGTTTTCACACAACACAATTAGGCAATTAAGGCTAAATCCTACGAGATATTACTCCACACAAGGTTAGGCAAGATATTTACCTTAAACAAGTCAAATCAATACCTTAAATAGCCCTTGTCTCTCGAGTCAGCCTTCGAACGGGTCATATCTAGCTAAAATAACTAAATAATATCAAACACGGCTATAAAGATGGATTCTAATTAATAAAACTCTGATCTTTAACAAAATTAAAAAGTCAATCAAAAAGTGAACTCGGACTCGCCTCCCGGAACACGACAAAAGTCACAAATCCGAACACCCATTCGAATACGAGTCCAACTTACAAGTTTCATCCAAATCCGACTCTGAATTGGGGTTCAAATCTCCATTTTTCATGTTAGAAAGGTTTTGCCAAAATCGGTAATATTCTTTACTTAGATTCATCATTCAAATACTAAAATCAAGTCTAATTTTCGCTAATTCTAGGTCCAATGATCTCATCTTACCCAGTACACGCTATTCGGCTGACAAGTCACACCAAATTCCACTTAGTCACATACAGCGTAATCCGCGCACCCAACAAGAAACAACTCAAATATAACCAAAGATGAAAGGAGAACTAAATAAGAGAACTACCCTACAAGTTCAATAGATACCAACACAAAGCACAACACTATGAACCCATCTTAGAAGGGAGAATCAAAACACACGAAGTAAGCACGAAGAATCATGTCCTAACATGACTCTGTTGCAGCACGTAGCAAGACCCAAACATACCGCAAGTCTCGGCACCATCAAATCCAAGCCCCAAGTTCTATCCATATGTAAATTAGAAAATCCTTAAAAACCATATATAAATCTTGAACTCATTAAAACCTTCCCGAGAGTCATTCACCTCGCTCCAACGCATCCAATATGCACCGAACAACCCGCGCTCCAGCAGCACATGAATATTCAAAAGAAGCAACCAAGAAATTCCTTTTCCTTGTACATTGTATCCACAATGAGTATCAAACCTGAATCATCCCAAGACCCCTAAAAACCATAAGGCAGTAACTCATATACCCAACCAATCTCTTGCTCAAAAGCATCCTCCAAACATTACGGATAACCTGAAGTGTGGACTAAACTGGTCGACTAACGAAGCCTCTACCATGACGGGACAAAGTCAAAGAGTAGAATCCACTAAATCCTCCAAAACCTCGAGGCTTTTGAGCCTCCCTATTCCCCTTCTCCTGCCCGCTGATATGCTCCAACCTCCTAACAATCTCCACAACCCGATGGAATGGATTCTCAGTCTCCAACTCCAGTGCCATCCCAAATCTGAGGCTATAACTGAGTCCCTCAACAAATCTAAGGACTTTCTCTCTAATAGTGGAAACCAAATAAGGTGCATGACGAGATAACTCTGTAAACCTTAAAGCATACTCGTACACAATAGTACTCCCCTAGCGCAACTACTCGAACTCAGTGCGCTACTCATCCCTACGGATCTGTGGAATAAACTCTCTCAAGAAAATATTAGAGAACTGGGACCAAGTAAATGATGTTGCGCCAACTGTTCTACTCACCTAATAAGTCTTCCACCATCTATATGTCGGCTTCGTCAGATGAAAAGTAGTAAGGTCAATCTCGCTCGGTTACACCACACTCGCAGTATGTAGAATGCGATAACTGATATGAAAAACCATGTGCATCCTTAGAAGGCCCTCCACTAAACTGGGGAGGATGGAACTTACGAAATCTCTCCAAACTTCTCCGCACCCTCAAGCCGACACAACTGGCCCCACGTCGGGATGAACTACAACTACTAGTTGTACCGGCACAACACCCAATGTCTGATAAGCATGAGTCGGCTGCTCTGGTGTTCGGGAAGTGGGAGTTTGAACTCCTCCCCCAGCATGTGAAGTAGTTGGCGCAACTGGAATCAAACCTACCTGTACCAAAGTTCCAAACATGCTTAAAAAGTGTTCCAAGGTCTTCTTGAGTCCCGGCATAAAAATAGCCTGCTCAGGTGAACTCTTAACATGCTTAGGCTCCTGATCCTCAACAGGAGCTGTTGGAGGCTCCACAACTGTTGCTTTGGCAGGTGCTCTAGCTGTAGCACATTCTCGTCCTCGGCTACTACCTCGGCCCTGGCCTCTTGCGGCTCTAGCAGGGGGCGCATGGTCTACTGAACTGATATGGTAGCGCGTGTCCTCACCATCTGTGAGAGAATAAAAGAGTAAAGGTTCAAACTCTAAAATCAATGGACTCGCACGATAAGGAATGAAAGAAGATGATGTTTCCTAACAGTTCGGTATCCTCTCGAAGATAAGTACAGAAGTCTCCGTACTGATCCACAAGACTCTACTAAATTTTCTTGTGACTCGTAGAACCTATGAACCTAGAGCTCTGATACCAACTTGTCAGGACCCGAATCCCACCATAGGGGTTGTGATGGAACCCAGTCTCTAAACTAGGTAAGCCGATAACCTAACATCATCTAAATCAATAAAAGCATGGTATAATGAACATAGTTTAACATAAATGCGGAAATATTGGTAACACAAGCCATAATGGTTATAATTAAATCATCTCCCAGAGCTAGATATTTCATAGTCCTGAGCGCTAACGAAATACATAAGAATATCTCAAACTACAATACCGTTCGGGTAGAAAAATGAAAGTATCAAAATAAAGGATAGGACTCCCAGGGACTACGACGGTCAATGCAGTTCTACCTTGAATCCTCGCAATCAAGTAAGCTCTCATTGCCTTGGTCTGCTACCTCCAACACCTGGATCTGCACAAAAATTTACAGAAGTGTAGTATGAGTACACCACGGTCGGTACCCAGTAAGTATCAAGACTACATTGGTAAAGTAGTGACGAGGTTCAAGTCATGTGATACTCACTGGTCAAAATAACTTGTGCAATAAATCAATACCGACAACAAAGTATAGCAGGAAAAAATAGCAATAACCTCATCAGAGTAAGTGATACTCCCTCCTTTTCAATTTAGATGACACGTTTTCCTTATTAGTCCGTTCCAAAAAGAATGACACATTTCTACAATTGGAAATAATTCAACTTAAACTCTTCATTTTATCCATTTTACCCTTAATGAGAAGCTTCTATAACCACAAAAATGTCATGGCCCCACAAAACTTTTAACCCTTAAGCTTTTAAGACCATAAGTTTCAAAAGTCTTTTTTCCTTCTTCTTAAACTACGTGTCGAGTCAAACTACCTCATCTAAATTAAAATGGATGGAATAATAATTTAATACAAGTAGAGGCTCAGTTAGAACAACAATTCATCACAAAGAAACACACACAAATAACACGTCATCCCACATTTTATCACATCCACAATATCACAATAGCCACCCGTATCATTGGCCCTGACAATATCACAATAGCTACCTGTATCACTCCACCCTGACAATATCACATAGCCACATGTATCGCTTCGCCCTGGTAATATCACAATAGCCACATGTATTGCTCCGCCTTGATAATATCACAATATCCACCCTATCGCTCCGCCCTAACAATATCACTATGGCCACTTGTATCACTGCCGTGACCTAAAATCTCGCCTTAAGGATTTTGATGGAACCTAGTCTCTAAAACTAGGTAAGTCGATAACTTACTATAGTTAAACCAATTAAACATGATATTATAAAGCATATTTTGAAATAAATAAAAAATTTAAAGGTGATACATACAAACACGAAAATAATCACTACGACCCCCAAGACTAAGTAGTATAGAGTCACGAACTCTAGCTCCATACAAATGTAAAAAAAATACAATACTGTTCGGATAAGAATTTTACAAAACAAATGTAGATGAAAGGACTCTAAAGAACTACGATGGCCAAGCAACTCTACCCTAAATCCTTGCGATCAAGAAAACTAAATCTGCTTGAGCCCGTTATCTCCAATACCTCGATCAACACAAAATATGCAGAAGTGTAGTATGAGTACACCATTGTCGGTACGCAGTAAATATCAAGACTAACCTTGGTGGAATAGTGATGAGGTGCAAGTCAAGAAACCCACTAGACATAATAACATGTGTAGAATATCAATATAAAGCTAATAATGGAAACAAGAACCAATAATGGCAACAATGAATAAACATGTGATTAAAAAGCAAAGTAATCATAACATAGTTAAGGTAAAACAGTAGACCAATTAAGCTAGCAAATGACAACCAAATAATCAAAGCCGTTCTAACACGAGGTTTGCAATCAAACCACTCGAGGTACCACACCTCATAACCACAAGTCACGAGTCCCAAATCACAAATCATATACACATGGCACCTCATGTCCGCATTATCAATCACAACCGCACGAACAACTCACTTTCCAATATCACAATCCACCCGGCATGGTCACAGACTCATTATCACAATCTGCCCGACATGGTCACGGGCTTACAATCCGATCACATCGCAGAAAAAGCAGATATACAAGACTACATATGCATGATAAATGAACATCAAGTTCCATATCCCTGAACTGGTATAAATGACATATTACGGTGCATGCATCTGCAAGTGTACTATCACAACTCAAGTCAAGAGGTAAAATTAGAGACACCGAGTAGCACATTGGAAATAACACAACAAATCATGTAATATGCATAACATACACAAGGAAGTCACACCACCATACGAATAACATCAATAACATACCCCCAGACTATCACATATCATCCCTGACATAGCCACCCTTATCTTTCCATATTGACAATATCATAGTAGCCACCCGTATCACTCCTGCCAAGCAATAAACACAATAGTCACCCGTATCACTCTGCCCATACAATAACACAGTATTTACTTGTATCTCTCTTTCCGTACAATAATAGCCACCCATATCATTCTGCCCAGACAATATATCAATAGCCACACGTATCGCTCCGCACAATCAACAACAATGAGATGCCACCCTTATGCTCCACATAGCAACAATCATTTTACACAACAAATCCACATGTTGCAAAATCACAATAACATGACATATCAACTCGTGCCACACATGCCCATAGGCCACAATATTTCCAAAACAACAATACCAATGTAACCACAACACATAGCCCGCGACTCAATCATAATGTGTACAAGAATAATAACAACAGAATGAAACAGGAAATAAATCAACAATGAAAGATACTCCACAAACAACAACTTCAACTAAAATAGATTAATAGCTCTCGATTAACTTCAACTTCAATTACTTGCTTAAGAATAAACCTAAAAATGAAAGGCATGGTATGTGATAACAACCTCAATAAATACATATGAGAGTGACTGGACAACGAAAGATAGAACATTTACTAACAACTTCAATTAAAGAATGTAAGAATAAACTTTACAATGGAATATAGAACATGAAACGAAAAATTCAATTAGAGCATATAAGAATTAACTTGGCAATGGAATGTAGAACATGTAATGACGAATTTAATTAAAGCATATAAGAATAAACTTGGTAATGGAATGTAGAACATCTAATGATGAATTCTATTAAAGCATATAAGGATAAACTTAACAATATAATGTAGATTATGTAATGACGAATTCAATTGAAGCATATAAGAATCCTAAGTGTCTAATTCGGTCAATTTTCACATATAAGGCCGTTTACACAACCGTCACCTCGTGTACACGTCTTCCACATAATCCAAATAATGCGATTAAACAAAGGATACGAGGTAGTTTCCTCCACACAAAGTCAGCTAGCTACTTACCTCAAAGAAGCTAAATCAATACTCTATAAAGCCCTTCCCGTGTGAAACAACCTCCAGATGACTCGAATCTAGCCAAAATAACTTAATATCATAAATAAAATCCATGAGAAACAATTTCGGGTATTAAAGATCCGATCTTTAATGAATACCAAAAAGTCAACTCAAAAGCCAACCCCGGGCTCGAATCTCGGAACCAGAAAAAACTCACAAAATTTTACAACCTATTCGAATACGAGTCAAACCATATAAGTTTCATCCAAATCCGACCAAAATTTCGTGTTCGAAACCCCAAAATTCATTCTCTTAAGTTCGAGTAAAAAATGCCCCAATTTCTTCTCTTCATATCCTTGGTTTAGGTGTAATAATTCATGGATAAATATATAATCAAAATAAAGATAAAAAAGCATACCCTCATGATTTGGGTGTTTATCTCCTCCAAAATTGCTTTACTTGTGCTCCAAGAACTCAAAAAGTGGAGAAAACGAACTCAAAATTCCGAAATTGGATGTTTTAAAGCCCTCTCAGTCATCCTTCTTCACGATCACGGTCAAAAACCTCGCGATTGTAATTCCAAAAATTCCCAGCACAGATTTACCTGTCGTGATCGGGGGCATGAAGCCTCGCAATTCCTAAACTCTTTCTAGACAACCTGTCATATAAACTCCAAATGACAAACAATTTGATTTTCTAAATACCAAAAACAAAGGGCTACAACTTTTGTTTTTGTATCACCTCCACACTCCATAGATTGCAAGATATAAGCTTCTAAAAGCCAACCCTATGACAACAGAAATTTTCTACACGATCGCGAAAAAGTCTTCAGCGATCGCGATTCACAATGCCCAAAAAGCAATTTTCTCTTCCCGAATGCGACCCAAAGGTCCACGATTGCGATTCACACCCCTGTAGCCTAAACTTAGCAACAAATAAGGGCTTAGAAATGGTGTGAAACCACCCTGAAACTCACCCGAGCCCCTCAAGACCCCCCCTCCTGAACATATCAACAAGTCTCAAAACATAATAAACACCTACTCGAGGACGAAAATCACACATAATAACATCAAAACCACGAATTGTCGATCAAGATCAATCTCTTAAGTTCATAAACTTCAAACTTTGAACCAAGCGTCAACCAATCCGGAATGAACCCAAATTTTTCATACAAGGTCCAAATGACATATCGAACATATTCTAACTCCTAGAAAAATAATCTGAATCCGATAAAATCGAAGTCAACTCCCCGTCAAACCTATGAACTTTCCAAATCTTCAAATTCCTAACTTTCATAAATTAACGCTAAAACCTTCTAGAAACATCCAAATGCAAATTCGGTTATGCATCCAAGTCAAAAATCACCATCCGGACCTATCAGAACAATCAAAATTCCGATCTGGGGTCAAATATACCAAAGTCAAACTTGATTAACTCTTCCAACTTTAAGCTTCTAAAATGAGAATCATTCTTCCAAATCAATCTCGAATCACCGAAAACCAAAACTGACGATTCACACAAGTTATAATATATTCATACGGAGCAACTCATGCCCTCGAACCACCGAACATACTACAAATGCTCAAAATGACCGGTCAGATCGTTACATTCACCCCCACTTAAATATATGTTAGTCCTCGAACGTGCCAAGGGTCGTCCCAAAGCCATCTAATCATCATATAACCTCCCCATACACATACTCGCAGGTGATCCCATGTCACCCCAATCCGTATAAGCCTAACAACACAACCTAACTGGAAATTCTTACTTCAACCTTGGCCTATAAACCTTAGAATCCAATCTTCCAATATCTGGAATCCATTACAAGACCCGATTCTCACATCTATATATTGTATAAGTCTGAACAAGTTGTATCAAGCCATAGCCATTACCCAAGATGTAATCACATGATATACCACATAACTCAGATACTCATAGCAAAATTTTTTGACCACAATAGCTATTCAATAACAAACCAGTACCGGTAGCAAACCTCATATCAAATAAAACCTTGTCCAAAATTTTTGTACGCTGCCAATAACAAAAGAAACATGCAGCAACTCATAACCACTCATTAGATCAACAAGTCGTAGGGCTCGCTCGCTTGATAAAATTCATTCTCAAATTATAATCTAACTTCCTATATTATTCTTCAAAACATACCGTAATCAAATCTGATAGCGCTCATTTCAGGTCTAATGACCTCATCTCATAAAATGCAAGGTGCTCTAGTAACATGCCACACCAATACCATCTCGAACCACATGTCGTTCAATCCATGCACCAACAAGTATCAATTTAATGTACCCAAACATGGAAAGAGAATCAAAATGAGAGAACCGCTCAACAAGCATCAACTGATATCATCGCAAGCGCAAAGATATAAACCTATCACACATAGTAGAACCAAAATACACGAATATAACACAAGGATCATATCCCATTATAACTCTATCATAGTACGTGGCCCAATCCAAATATCAGCCCACATGAAATACCTTGAGCCACAATGCTCAAAATCAACAACCATACATAATGAACGATAATCACACGAAGTGCATGACCATAACCAAGGAGAAACAGATAGCACGATATACCACAAACAAGAAAGACCATAACCAAGATGCGATCAACCATGCAACACCCTAAGAGCCATCTCGCATGGGCTCCGCCACAAGGCCCAGACAGTACTGCATCATACATGCAAATAGGCAACAATCTCACAACTCATCGTGGCATAAAAGAGTAACACACGGAATATATCTGAACACGGATAAGATCAACTCCAACTGATGACGCTACCCTAAACGATAGATGTGTTGAGTAAATAAATGTAAAACACACATTCTCGTTAGGCCTACCTGTGGCCTCCAAATCAATTTTTATAATCCCAAAATAGGTAGATACTCTCTAATTGCCCACAAACTACTATATTTCCTCTAAAGCACCTAATAATACCGCAACTAGGATACCCACTCTGAAGAGGCCTTCTGTGAATCTGAAGTTATTTCTCTAACCTCTCATATACTGAAATGTTGGATTAACAATGACATAGAAATACCAGAAGTCTCCGCATTAAACCATGCAAACCTCAAATCTTAGCCATATGCAATTTTGGGGAATCTTCCCATACCACAGATATACCTCAGAAAAAAACTACTATTCACTTGACCATACAGTCTGATCGTCGATAGCAGACTCCCCCACTTGGCGTGAAGACATATGATACAACATTCGATGATCCACAATACTAGTCTTTATAAGCTCATATAACACCAGTTATAGGTACCTCAAATCATCTATTAAGCACATATCCAACCTCGTGGCGGCCAAGCACACTTCCTCAAGTGTCTTGAATGATAATATGTACCTTCCACTGAATAGAAGTCCCACACAAAACACATAACCTCTAGTACCGCTGACCAACTGACGAGTGGTGATTTTACCACTCATTCTAGTCTCTTTTCTTTATATTTTGCGTCCTTTAATTATAATATGAGGTCGTTTATGGTGTGTATTGTCAGATTTTCAGGTAAATGATGCCATGAAGTGATTTGAATTCAATTGAAGCTGAATTGAGAAACAAATAGTGGGAAAAAAGGAAACAATCTTCATTGATTCTGCATCTTCGAAATATTGATCGTTTTTGTGACCTCGCATCTGTGAGCTGGAGGGTCTCATCTGCACATGGGAGCTAATATGCACTGGGACCGCATCTATGGTAAGAATCTGCACATGCGGAATCGCTAGTGCGATGATATGTTCCGCATCTGCGGAGAGAAAGGAATTTCACTATGGCTCGCATCTGCGATGAGGTATCCGCATATGCGGAGCCGCACCTGCGAGGGTACTTCTACAGGTGCGGTCAACGGGCATCAGACCTGGGCAGAAATGACATTTTTTGTCAACTCCAAACCCAAAAATACATGACCTAGCAAATCTTCGGTAGATCTTTGGCCAATTTTCAGTCCTTACACTGGAGAGAACAAGTTTTGGAAGCTAGGGTTCTTGCACACACACTTGGGTCTTTAAGATTTGAAGCGTTTGGTTGGGAATATCTTATTCCTTTACGCTCATTTCTTCATTTTCTTGATTTGTATTGTATATCTAAGTGTGTAGTATTTTTTTCAACACTTGAATCTTGTTTTTTGGAATATTCATATTTAATGTGTGGACTAAATACCTTTTTGTGCTTATGTATTGAACGATTTTTATTTATTTATGAAGTGACTTAGTGTTTCTTTAATTATTCTTGTTCTTTAATGTTTTCAAAGGGATTAGCTAGCCCTAGGACTCGCCAATTAACTTCGAATTAATTTTGGGAAAGACTATTTGGGGTTGGGAAAGATTAATTAGTAAGAACTTGAGGCTGTAACCCTCATTTTATAGATTCTACCTAGGGATAGGATTGAACTACTTGTAGCCATATTCTGGTGTGCTTAATCTCTTGATTATTTTAAGGATAATTCAATTAGAAAGTCTTGTTAGTCTTCGAAAGAAGCTAATATAGAATTATTACCCGAGGCTAACCGACATAAACTCGCTCATATTTGTAAAATCATAAAATACATTGGATCGTTACTTGAGTGTAATTCTCGATGCATCCATTCTTGTAGCCACTGATCATTTTACTTGCTTTCTAGGTTAGTTTACATTTTTGCATTTAGCTATAATATCTGCACAACCAAATTTTAAGTGTTTGGCATTGCATAACAAGTGATAATTCTCTTACATTCCTAATCGCCTACATATTGTTCTCTGTGGGAGTCGACCCCGACTCATAGTTGGGTAAATTATATTGCATGCGACCGTGTCCATTTACTTTTTAGTACTGGATTTGGAAATCATCACCAACCTCAAATCAACATTCTCCCATGACCCTACCACGATCACCACAACTAGACAATCAATCAAATGCCCCAATGCTCGTACTCACCAACCAGATATCAGTAACACCTGCACCTCACACGTGAACAACTAAAATATCTACCAATACATCCGCGTCATCAGTCTGGACAATACCTCGAGATAATGGTCAAGCATCTATAGCCCCCTCGTAGCCCATCTGCAAGATCACAAACCGTCGGTGCATAGCTGATACCGAGTGTGCAACATCATATACGAGTGGATACAGAGGAAATCAAGATATACGCTTCACACTAAATCAATGACGCACGATAAGGAATAAAGGAAGTGAAATTTTCTGATAGTTCCGTAGTCTCTCAAAGATAAGTACAGACGTCACCATGTCGATCCACAAGACTCTACGACACTTGCTCGTGATTCATAGAACAAATGAATCTAGAGCGCCCTGATACCAACTTGTCACGACCCAAAATTCCATCTTAAGAATCATGATGGCACCTAGTCTCTAAAACTAGGTAAGCCGCTCACTTACAATAGTTAATCCAATTAAGCATGATATTATAGCGCACGTCTTAATATAAATAAGAAACTTAAAGGTGATACATGACAATACAACGATAATCATTACAACCCCCAAGACTAGGTAGTATAGAGTCATGAACTCTAGCTGAATGCATACAAATGTAAAAAAAATGCAATACTATTCAGACAGGAATTTGACCGTACAAATGTAAAGGAAAGGACTCCAAGAAACTACGACAACCAAGCAGCTCTACCCTGAATCCTTGAGATCAAGAAAACTAACTCTGCCTGAGTTTGTTATTTTTAATACCTAGTTCTGCACAAAAATATGCAGAAGTGTAGTATGAGTACACCACCGTCGATATCCAGTAAGTATCAAAACTAACATCGATGGAGTAGTGACGAGGTACAAGTCAAGATACCTACTAGACGTATTAACATGTGCAAAATATTAGTATAAAGCAAATAATTAAAGCAAGAATCAGTAAATGGCAACAAGAAATAAACATGTGATTAAAAAGTAAAGTAATCATAACACAATTAAAGTAATAGTGAAACAAATTAAGGAAAATCAATGAAAACCAAATAATCAAGTCGTTATAACACGAGGTTTACAACAAAACCACCCCGAGGCACCACACCTCATAACCACAAGTCACGAGTCACGAGTCCGAAATCACAAATCATATACACATGGCACTTCGTGCCCACATTATCGATCACAACCGTATGAAAAACTCACGTGCCAATATCATAATCCACCTGGCATGGTCACAGGCTCACTATCATAATCCCACTACTGGAAAATGGGCCTATGGCAACAACATGAAAATCGTTGCAAAAGATAGGTAAACCATTGTGATAGATGTATTGGAAAGATTTAGAAACCTTCCCATCCGCTCGTGTGCCAATAGATCTAGAGCAACAGTTCTTGCGACGGTTGACCATACCATTGATATAGGGACAACTATCACAACGATTTTTCCTCTGTCTGAAGCAATGAATATTCATTTTAATTGCAATGGTTTAAAACCGTTACCATAGAGCTTAATGAGTCAGTTGTAAATTGTTACCATATTATTTACTACAACGGTTGGAAACCATTACCATATAATTTATTGCAACAGTTAAGTAAGTTATTGCCACGTTTATTTACAGATATTCTAACGGTTTTATTACGCTACTGTAACGATTTTATTTATATTGCATCGGTTTGAATTGCCAATTGCATCAGTTTGTCGCACTTTTTGAACGATTTGCAAGACCTATTGGAACAATTTAGATTGTCTATGGCAACGACATTTGTGCTTATTGCAATGGTTCTATAAGGCTATTGTAACAGTTTAATTGACATTATTTCCCTGGTTGTAAATAACATTCACATATGTAAATATTTGTAATAACCTGAAAATTATATAAATAAAAAGATAAAATACTTCATAATCAATATTGTCTTATAAGCTAATAATAAACATAATCACAAAATATTTTAACTCAATCACATAAGTTTTACAGTTCAACACTTCAAAAGTTAAAGTTTCAAATTTTGATAACAAAAGATTCCTAGAACATCGACAATAATTCAAAGTTCTTCTTAAGTAAGGTCTAGAACTTCACTATATCCATCTTCCCTTTCTTCAGTTGCTCAACCTACAAAAGAGGATAAATAAAGTCATTACCCTTGAAGGGTTGGTTTACCATATAAGAATGGGTATAGTCCATGAACAATGCATAAAACACAAAGTTTCCAGGAGAAAGTAACAAGTTCACACAAATGAAGAAGCCAAAGTTCAGTAACAAATCTAAATCAGCAAAACCAAACTTGTAAGCATATGCATTCAGGCAAATTGAGAGTTGTGTGCTTTTCTCATTTTGAACCAACTCAAACATAAACACATAAACAAATGAACAATCTAACAGTTTTGGTAGACAACCAAACTAACAATTTTCAACTTATCATTTTCTTTTGCAAGTAACAATCTAAAGTGGAAAATGGGCCTATGGCAACAACAGGAAAATCGTTGCAAAAGATAGGTAAACCATTGCAATAGATGTATTGGAACGATTTAGCAACCATCCATCCGCTCGTGTGCCAATAGATCTAGAGCAACGGTTCTTGCGACGGTTGACCACACCATTGCTATAGGGACAGCTATCGCAACGATTTTTCCTCTGTCTGAAGCAATGAGTATTCATTTTAATTGCAATGGTTTAAAACCGTTACTATAGAGCTTAATGAGTCAGTTGTAAATTGTTACCATATTATTTACTATAACGGTTGGAAACCATTACCATATAATTTATTGCAACAGTTAAGTAAGTTATTGCCACATTTACTTACAGATATTCTAACGGTTTCATTACGCTACTGTAACGATTTTATTTATATTGCATCGGTTTGAATTGCCAATTGCATCAGTTTGTCGCACTTTTTGAATGATTTGCAAGACCTATTGGAACAATGTAGATTGTCTATGGCAACGACATTTGTGCTTATTGCAATGGTTCTATGAGGCTATTGTAACAGTTTAATTGACATTATTTCCCTGGTTGTAAATAATATTCACATATGTAAATATTTGTAATAACCTGAAAATTATATAAATAAAAAGATAAAATACTTCATAATCAATACTGTCTTATAAGCTAATAATAAACATAATCGCAAAATATTTTAACTCAATCACATAAGTTTTACAGTTCAACACTTCAAAAGTTAAAGTTTCAAATTTTGATAACAAAAGATTCCTAGAACATCGACATTAATTCAAAGTTCTTCTTAAGTAAGGTCTAGAACTTCACTATCTCCATCTTCCCTTTCTTCAGTTGCTCAACCTACAGAAGAGGATAAATAAAGTCATTACCCTTGAAGGGTTGGTTTACCATTATAAGAATGGGTATAGTCCATGAACAATGCATAAAACACAAAGTTTTCAGGAGAAAGTAACAAGTTCACACAAATGAAGAAGCCAAAGTTCAGTAACAAATCTAAATCAGTAAAATCAAACTTGTAAGCATATGCATTCAGGAAAATTGAGAGTTGTGTGCTTTTCTCATTTTGAACCAACTCAAACATAAAAACATAAGCAAATGATTAATCTAACAGTTTCGGTAGACAACCAAACTAACAGTTTTCAACTTATCATTTTCTTTTGCAAGTAACAATCTAAAGTGGAAAATGGGCCTATGGCAACAACAGGAAAACCGTTGCAAAAGATAGGTAAACCGTTGCAATAGATGTATTGGAACGATTTAGCAACCATCCCATCCGCTCGTGTGTTAATAGATCTAGAGCAACTGTTCTTGCGACGGTTGACCACACCATTGCTATAGGGACAGCTATTGCAACGATTTTTCCTCTGTCTGAAGCAATGAGTATTCATTTTAATTGCAATGGTTTAAACCGTTACCATAAAGCTTAATGAGCCAGTTGTAAATTGTTACCATATTATTTACTACAACGGTTGGAAACCATTACCATATAATTTATTGCAAAGGTTAAGTAAGTTATTTCCACGTTTATTTACGGATATTCTAACGGTTTCATTATGCTACTGTAACGATTTTATTTATATTGCATCGGTTTGAATTGCCAATTGCATCAGTTTGTCGCACTTTTTGAACGATTTGCAAGACCTATTGGAACAATTTAGATTGTCTATGGAAACGACATTTGTTCTTATTGCAATGGTTCTATGAGGCTATTGTAATAGTTTAATTGACATTGTTTCCCTGGTTGTAAATAACATTCACATATGTAAATATTTGTAATAACCTGAAAATTATATAAATAAAAAGATAAATTACTTCATAATTAATACTATCTTATAAGCTAATACTAAACATAATCGCAAAATATTTTAACTCAATCACATAAGTTTTACAGTTCAACACTTCAAAAGTTAAAGTTTCAAATTTTGATAACAAAAGATTCCTAGAACATCGGCAATAATTCAAAGTTCTTCTTAAGTAAGGTCTAGAACTTCATTATCTCCATCTTCCCTTTCTTTCAGTTGCTCAACCTACAAAAGAGGATAAATAAAGTCATTACCCTTGAAGAGTTTGTTTACCATTATAAGAATGTGTATAGTCCATGAACAATGCATAAAACACAAAGTTTCCAGGAGAAAGTAACAAGTTCACACAAATGAAGAAGCCAAAGTTCAGTAACAAATCTAAATCAGCAAAACCAAACTTGTAAGCATATGCATTCAGGAAAATTGAGAGTTGTGTGCTTTTCTCATTTTGAACCAACTCAAACATAAAAACATAAGCAAATGAACAATCTAACAGTTTCGGTAGACAACCAAACTAACAGTTTTCAACTTATCATTTTCTTTTGAAGTAACAATCTAAAGTGGATACATTCAATGCGAAGCATAGCAAAATCAGTCAAGTAAAATACTTATCGAAATATAATTTTTGCAATATTGACTTCGAAAAAATATTGCAGCATAGCTCATATTAGACTAACAATGGACAACACGAAAATGGAAGCTCCATGTTATCTATTTGCCCAATATAATTATGATAATACTGGAAATGGCACACTTTTTAACAAATGTTATCACTTCACCCAAACATGAATGGTCCATTTGGACATATTTCGGATTCTTGAACTTGTTCCACTTAACTGGGAGTAAAGAACATGTATAACTATATAAGGTAGTAAATTATTTCATTATGCTAAAACTTGCAATAAGATGGACAAACACAGTAGTCATTCATTATCTTCCACGACTACAACTTGCTATGGACTTACATATTCATCCAGAAACAAAAATAATTGTTGTGATATCAACCTACTACAGTTGAGATTAAGCCTAATGAACATAAGAGCAGCAAATTTCCAAACATAATACCTAAAGGTCACAAAAATGCCAAATTGAGGGAAGAAAAACAGCTTTAAAATAACATTTTAATAAAAAAGGTGGCACAAGAACCATACTTAGACTAACTCAATAACATTAGAAAATTTTACAACTTTTAGCAGCTTTGCAAAAACATATGCATTTAGTTATTAGCAGCTTTGCAAACCAAAATTTGACCCAAAATAGTATAGAGAGCAGCTGTCAGTACAGGACAACCAAAAAAATAAGTAATACAGCAAAGTCTAGCCCCCCTAATTTTCCCGTTGAATAATATTACAGTCAAAGCAACACATTAAATACATTGCTCATGTAAGGACCCGGAAAATTTCGCTAAGTAATTTAAGATTTCGTGGTGTCAGGTAGGCTAATTATAATATTTTATGTCCTATTAATATGATGGATATCAATTGGATATGGTAATAAGTGTATAAGTCATATCATAAGTAATGTGGGGTCTAATGAGAGGCCTAAGTCTAAGTCAAGTTGGAAAATTACACAATAGGCTAAAATTCCAAATGAGTTCGCACAAGTCCAAACTTTATACCATCATATCTACCCATATATAAAGTTTTATGTTATGATAAACCTATCAGATGAACGATATTTGAGTCTAGTTTCCAACTCTTCAAACCATTTGTCATTTGGACCTTCCCACACAAAGTTATGATCACATTACCAAAGGCTGGCATAATGCAATTCTGCGGCCATTTTGCGACCATTATGCGATCGCAGAAGTGGTTATGCGACCGCAAAATGGTCGCAAACCTGTCTAGTGAAGCCCAGTTCTGGGCACCAATTTCGCGAACCATTCTGCGACCCACAGACTTGTTCTGCGGTCATTATGCGACGCAGACCCGATTTTAGAGGCATTTTTTTTTCTATTTCATAACCCGACCCCATTTTGATAAATAGGCTTTGGGGATTCATTTGGGGCTATTTTCTACTGAATCTAGAGAGAGGTGAGACAATTTTAGAGAGGGAATGAGGAACCAAACATCCTAATCATCCAATCCTGCATTAATTCTCAAGAATCAAGGAAGCTAATCTTTATCTCACTATCCTTCCGGGTAAGTCCTACTTCTAAGATTTCATATAAGAGATTATGAGTTCAAAAATATATAGTGGGATTAGAAATAAGCCATGCATGTGACACTAAGCTTTAGTATGTGGGATTAATGAACTATTTTGGGCTGTTCTTGTTGACATTGGTTGAGGGAAGAAGGAATTTCCATTGTAGAACCTTGTAGCCTATTTCATATGTTAGGTGTTTGATGAAATTACTAAGAGAGTTACACTGGGAAATCCTTCTAATTATTAATCAATTTTCGCTATCTTCTCATAGATTATCATTGCTAGAGGTGTTGGTGCATTATAGTAACTTAAGGAAATCTCAAACAAGGTATGTTGGCTAAACTTCCTCCCTCGGAATTGGATTCCATAATGTTTCTATAAGTTTAAGTATGATCGGCCCAAATCCCTAATTTCTACGTTCCAGGTTATCCCCTATAAACTCATAAAACTTGATTATTTCGAACGAGCCTTATATTGAACGATAGATGTTTAAAGTATGAGTTGCTTATTAAAATGGTATGGCTTTGAGTTTCACTTTAAATGAAAACTGGTTTACCAATTAGGTGAGGAAAACTCGATATGCTTAATACTCCTAATTGCTCTTATGTGTACTAAATGTCTTGATTGAGTGTGTCTAGTTGTAGATGAACTATAAAGATGTATGAAAATGAATTAAATGAACTGGGAAAATAGAGTGTGGGTAATGTTTATACTTGTGCCTAGTGATGCATATTAAATGAGAAAATATATGAAACAAATTACGAAAGGAACCTCGACTCAACTGTTTTAAAATGAATTCTAAAAGTAGAATTTTCCTAAAAGAGCTATCGAGGCATGCACGGCTAAAACCCTTCTTCTTAGAAATTGAACTCCCATGGTGCCCATACAATTGGTGTAGGTTTCAACCTTGATTGATGTAGAAAATGATGTTCCAAACATGCTTGTGTTGTAAGAATGTATGTGCAATATGTACTTGAATGCTCCCATTATGCTTTCTTGTCACTTGAGGATGTGTTAAGGATATGGAATATGTGTTAAATTTCCAAAGTATGTGAAAGCCTCTATATGCCCATGATTCATAATTTCTCCTGTGTGTACTTAGTATCTTGAATTGAAAGGCTTGTTTGACGAAATTGATCATAATGTGAAATATGAGAAAAGAAATCGAATTATGAAATGTGAGTGCCAAGTGTGATATAACAATTGTGGCCACTAGTGCCAAAGTAATTGAAATATGTGAGGGAAAATATGAAAAGAGATGATTGATGGAAAATGGAATGTCTTGAGAGTGACAGCCTAGCCAATCGGGCAGTGATTGGATGCCATGCCACACACATGGTGGTATTGTGCTGGAAATTGAAACCAAAATTGAAACAGGAATTGAGATTGTAGAGAATGTCTCCAGTGAGATGACCTAGCCGATCGGGTCGTGATCGGACTCCGTGCCAAGAGTACGATGGCGTTATGAATAATGGCATTGTGAACAGTGGTATTTTAGATAGTGGTATCATGAACTGTGGTATTATCGGTACTAAAGATCTCCCAACTAAAAATATGTATTACTTTCGTATTTTGAAAATTGTTATGTTTCAATTACTCATGTGGATATTGTTGATTGTGACTTGTTGTTTCTATGGCTTTCCTTTTCTCACATGGTTATTCAATTTTGAAAGATGACTTTTAGCTTTACATACTAGTACTATTCAATAGTACTAATGCCCCTTTTGCCGGAGGCGCTGCATCTTTAATGGATGCAGGTGGTTCTACGGTAGGCGGTAGTGATCAGTGATAGTGGTACGCTCCTTTCAGCTAATTTGGTGATCCCTACTTCATTTCGGGGTCCTGTGTCATTTGGTTATCGTGTACTTTATATTTTGAGGTATAGTCGGGGCCTTGTTGCCGGCATTTCCATATTACTCTTCAATTGTACTTAGAGGCTCTGTAGACAGGTTGTGGGTGGTGTTTGATATTGGAAATTAAACTACAAATATTGGTATTTGGCAAATATGTTTTTCTTCATTTCTATATAAAAAAAATTGTAGTATTTTGGATATTATGGTTGAAACTGCTAATGGAAACAAAATAAAATATTTACAAAGTATGATTAATAGAGTTTATCTCCTCTTTATTCATAAATTAGTTTGGGTATCAGAGCCTATGATTTTAAGTTCTAGGATGTCTCAGAGCTGTATCTAATAGAGTACTTCTTATCGGTGTGTTGTCGACCACATCTATAAGTTAGAGGCTATTCGGACATTTAGGAATTTCACCCTTCTTTGATACCCCATATTGTGCGGTAGAGCCCAAGATAGGGAGCTAATTTCCTCGCTCTGTCTTATTCTCAAGATGAGTAATTTTGATACCATAATCCATGAGTTTTAAGCAGTAAGGAGGGAATGACCCCACCATTGAATCTGAGGGAGATTGCCCAAGAGTTTGTTAGGAGAATGTATCAAGCCATGAAGGGATTGGTAGGACTTGTTGCTAAGGGGAGTACCCTTGTTCCTATTAATGTCTCTGCACCACCAGATCATGTAGTATATCAGTATGTTACCAACGTACATTAGGGATGTGGAGTCGAGGGGCATAGATTAAGTTATTGCCCTATCAACCTAAAGTCATCAAGTAAGTCACTCCGTAGTACATCATTAGGAACAACATAAAAATAAATTACTTGTTGTATATGTACATTCATATTGAAGAGTACCCATAAACATGTTCTTAACCAAAATGTTGCATCATAAAACATTTCATGTATCGACTATTTGAACGAGACGTATTGTTCGTGAAGCCTCTTAATCACAATTCGCTTGTTTAGGACCTCTTGAGGAATTGAGTTCTACTATTTTGTCCTTGATTGAGTTATAACTCTAGGATTAATACTTCCCACTTACTTTCCTAAATTCTCAACAAGGGACTAAACCTGATTAATTGCTCATAGAACCCTTTTAATCAAATGGATAACATCTACTAACTTGTGACTAGGCATGCACCGTCATAAATTTTACCGATGTGGTGTCAAGTTCAATGTAAAGAAGCCCAGTGTGGCGATCCTTCTCGAGTCACTCTTTTCTCCCTGGTGTATATGGCTTCTATGGTTTGAAAAATCACTTTGCACTCTTGTGAGTATCACCATGAAACCTTTTCTCTGTCTGGTAACATGAGAGCATATCTCAGCTCCTATCACATGTGCATGTCAATTGGAGAGGTCGTTTCCGAATAAAGTTTCCAAGAAATCTGAGGTTTTCACAAATCCGTCATAGGGAGATCTTCTCCTTGCCCATTGTATTATGACTCTCGTGCCCACATAGATCATTTCATAGTAAGTAGCTCACTTTGTTCCTAGTACCGTAGTTGCCCGTGAAATGGCCTAGTATTGCAACCCAAGAATTATTATAGCAGAAACATGTCAATCTCATAGGAAAGTGTTCCTTCTCTCTCACCAATACATGATTTCATCCCAGCATTTAAACGTCCTGGCTATGTGGTTTCACTCGTGGAATGGTTCAGATTTAAATGTTTCAAGTTTTGGCACATATCACGAGCATATTGATTTGGAAGACAAGTCATCGTATATTTAGTTCTCTCACATAGGATCAATTATCGGGAAGGGATAAGCTGTTTGAATTATGATAATCTAATAAGTGTTCAACTTCTTTTTCATCCTCTTGGGCTTGTGGCATAGATTCCTTGTTTCAGTTAACGTTAGGAGTGTAATTCAACTTCATGTATTTTGAAACCCATATCACATTCAAGGTGCCGGTGTATTCTCATTTTTGATAAAATAATTTTTCCCTACACTTTGTGAGACAACTGGGGTCACATACCTGAATATTCTTCCTTAATGATTCCTATTGTCAATGTACTAGTTAACTCTATGCCTCATTTTTCAAATCAACAACGTCATCACAAAGATCAATCTTGTTACCGTTATCAGTAGTAAGCTTCATGTCTCTTAGGATATTTAATCTCATGAAATACTTTGCTCAGCACATTGGTGAATTCTTAAATAATTCGGATCCAATATCAGACCTCATTGTTCCTTCTTATAGTAATCTATCGAGGGTGTACATTCAAGCATGTCAAAAAGGAAGCATCATTCCATGATCAATCATATTGGGTAGGAACTCTATAGTCATATTGATTCATTCTAGACCATCATAGAACAATGGTTGAAGGTTGTCAAGGGTTTAATTTGGGTGTCCGACGTAGATATTTAGAGTTAAAAAAAGTGAGCAAGCTGTTCTCAAGATTTTCTCCATGAAGATACTATGTGAATTGCTAATAAAGATAAAGTAGGTGTAATGCACTTTGGGATTTGTGGAATCTTGAAAGAAGTAGGCATAACTATGAGTATGATGTTTCCCCTATTATTGTCCTCCGTGTACCCTGTGTTTTCATGTGCCTATGTCTAGTAAGGTAGTTGGAGATAATTTGTGTATAATCCCCATGGAACTACGGAAGGTGAAGTTAATGGATAATGGCTTATGAGGAGAATCTATTTGTCATCCTTGTTAGATAAGTCTAGGAGTTGAGATTGTTTCCATGAATGTGTCATGGCGAAGTCTGTAAGTCGAAGAGGCCACCTTGAGGCCGAGAGTGTTGTGGAAAGAAAATATTTTCGCTTGATTGTATCGAAATTGGTTTTGTAACGAACCGACCGGTCGTTTTGCATTATCGGACCCCGTTCCCTAAATGAAACTTTCCATATCGGCTTATTGTGATTTAGGACTTGTGGGGGCGGGTGGTCCGGGATTCAGAAGTGTTTAGAGCAATATTGGAACACTTGGTTCCTTCAGGTTGGTCTTTAAGGCCAAGTTTGACTTCGGTCAACATTTTGGGTAAACGAC
Organism: Nicotiana knightiana; assembly: GCA_005239525.1. NCBI lineage: Eukaryota > Viridiplantae > Streptophyta > Magnoliopsida > Solanales > Solanaceae > Nicotiana > Nicotiana knightiana. Next base: position 249,698 of record ML411610.1, read on the forward strand.
CTCAGAATCAAGTTTCGACGATTCCGGTAGCTTTGTATGATGATTCCGTACCTGGGCATATGTTCGGAATGGGTTTCTGATGACTCGGGGAGCGTTTCGATGCCCAATAATGAAATAAGAAGTTTCTTAAGTTCCTATTGTGGTTTGGGACGTGTTTTTGCGTTATCGAGGTCCGAATGGAATTTCGAGACCGGGAATAGTTCTGTTATGTCATATATGACTTGCCTGCAAAATTTGGTGTCATTCCGAGTAGCATAGGTCGGTTCGGCCCGTTGTTAGCGAAGTCAAGAAAACTTAAAGTTCCTAAGTTTGGTTCTAGGGGTTTTGAGGTGTGATTTTGAGTTTTAGTGTTGTTTTGGGTGTTCCGAACGCTCGAGCGAGTCCGTATTATGATTTGGGACTTGTTGGTATATTTAGACGGGGGATCGGGTGGGCCCAGGTGCCTCCCGGACACCACACGAGGCCAAAAACCAGCTGAAATAGCTATTGGTGCACCTGTTCTGGTGTTGACCGCAGGTGCGGTTGCCCAGTCGCAGGTGCGGGATCGCAGCCTCGTAGGTGCGACACCCAGCGGGCTGCCCATTTCTCGCAGATGCAGACAAAGTTCCGCGGGAGCGGAGACGCAGGTGTCCTTGAGCCGCGGGTGCTGAACCACTGTCAGGCAGTGTGTTTCTTAAATACGGGATTCCTCATTGTTTTCTTTACTCTTTCCTCCATTAAACACTTTGAGAGCTTGGGAAAAGGGCTCCATGACCTAACCCCTAAAAGGTAAGTAAATTTCATCTCAAGACTTGTTAATGCATGAATTCCTAGTTGAATTTAATTACCTAATTAGTGAAAAATTAAGGAATTGGATAGTAACCTAGGGCTTTTGATAATTCGAGAATTTACCCGTGAATTAACTATGAAATCAAGTAAAAATCGTATATTAATGATCCTTAGGCTATGGGTGAGTGTTTCCTTCGAGAATTTTTGGAATCCGAGCATGCGAGCCCGGGGTTGGATTTTAGAATTTCTTCAAGAATGGTGAATTTACTAAATGATTAGGAGAATTTCCATATTTGAGCATAAATTAATGTATTTGTATAACATTTAGCTAGTTTCGAGTCCTCGGGTGTAGAGTTCAGAGTTTCGGGCGCATTCTTGGTCCGGGGAGTAAATTCGACACGAGGTGAGTTTCCTTTCTAACATTGTAAGAGGGAATTTTCCCCATAGGTGATTATAAATGGTGGTTTTGTCCTTATTTGCGGGGGCTGCGCACGCACGAAGTGATGTGAGTCCGTGCGTAGCTACTATTATGCCTTGTTTCGTGGTTTAGGATTCACAAGCATGCTTTATCTGTTGTATCTTTGATCTTGTATATGGATTAAGTAGTCTAATTTTCTCTAATCTCACATGTGAAGGCCTAAGGTGTTATGCTTGAAGTTGACATTTCTAAAATTCTCACACTGTTAGTATGTTCCCTGCTAAATTATCTGGAAATCTCATTCTAATCATAAATTTGTATGGGAACCCGAGTCACATGGATGATTCGCGAGCGGGATAGCCCTATTATTATATTAACCCAAGTCGTAGGTATGATTCACGAGCGGGGGTGGTCTTTGTATTATATGAACTGTGTCGCATGTTCGATTCGCGAGCGAGGCAGATAGATGCATCTATGGTTCGGGTCGTTCGACCCTCGACAGTGCACATTTACTTTTCACATCGTAATGAGCGTACGTTCATAGCCTGTTATATGTTTGGTAAATTGTGAGAAGCCCTGTAATTGTAACTATTGATTTCATGAAAAGAAAGAAGGTTAAATATCTTGTATTCCATGGAAAAGGATGGCGCAAAAGTACTAGAGATTGTTACTTGATGCTCATTTCCTTATTACTGTTCATTACTGCTATTACTGGTTAGCATGTACTTATTCCACATCATCTGACCCTAGTAAGTATCACGTCGACCTCTCGTCACTACTTCTTCGAGGTTAGGCGGGATAATCACTGGGTACATATCTGTTTATGTACTCATACTACGCTTCTGTACTTAATTGTACAGGTTTTGAGGCTGGTGCATCTGGTTATCCGAACGGAGCTTGACCCTAGGAGTATATTCTGGACCTGACTCCACGGTGAGCTTCTTCCCTTGGCGACTCTCAGCAGCACTATGGAGTTATCTTTTGTTTATTTTTGTCTACTTCCTTCAGACAGTAGAACAATTTATTTCATCTTTTGTATATTCTACGAGTTCGCCTGTAGACTTGTGATACTAGTTCCTGGCACACACATAGTAGGCTCTATATTTTGGGACTGTATATATTGGTTCATGATCCTTGTGGTTGCATTTACTTAAGTTGATTAATTTATCCGTTTTTACTTAAATGATCTAAGCTTAAAATTTGGTAAGTGTGGGGTTGATATGTCAAATAAGGATAATCTCACTAGTAAATAACTGTTGGCTTGCCTGACTCTGGTGTTGGACGCCATCATGACCTGTGTGCGGATTTTGGTTCGTGACAACATGGTATCAGAGCACTAGGTTCACGTAGGTCTCACAAGTCACGAGCAAACCTAATAGAGTCTCGCGGATCGATACAGAGACGTCTATATTTATCTTTGGGAGGCTATAGGGTGTTAGGAAACCTCTATTTATTCATGATCTATCGTGCAGTTAATGGTTTACTAAATCTCATTCTTTTATTCTCTCACAGATGGTGAGGACGCGTACATCTGGCAAATGTCGGGGGAGGGCACCGGGCCGAGGTAGGGGATGGGGGCATCCCAAAGCTATTCCAGTTACACCACTAGGGGATCCTACTATAGAGGAGCAGGGGGAGGTGCCCCCAGCGGGTCCTGCTCCAGTGGACTTCATGACGGCGCCAGGCTTCTAGGAGTTCATGGGCCGTATGTTGAGATTTATGGATACTATGTCCCAGGCTGGTTTATTTCCAGCGGATCCTGCCACATCTCAGGCAGGAGGGGAATCCCAGACCCCTACTGCCCAGGCTGCAGGCCAGACAACAACACTTCATCATACCCCGGGTACACTGCCCGTGGGTGGAATCCAGCCTGTAGCAGCAGCACCTGAGCCCAAACCAGCTGCGGACAGTGATCCGTAGAAGTTATTGGACAGATGGACTCGATTTTACCCTCCGGTCTTCGGGGGTGACCGAGGCGAGGATGCCCAGGATTTCATTGATAGATGCAGGGACAGACTGCACAACATGAGGATACTAGAGTCCCATGGAGTGGACTTCGCTACTTTCCAGTTAGAGGGCAGAGCTCGCATATGGTGGCAGTCTTATATTCTCCGCAGGCTAGCAGATTCTCCTCCTATCACTTGGGAGCAGTTCACTCAGATGTTTCTAGACAGATATATCCCACCCTCTGAGAGGGATGAGCTGCGGTATCAGTTTGAGCAGCTGGTGTAGGGACAACTGTCAGTGACAGACTATGACGCCAGATTTTCAGAGTTGTCTCGCCATGCACTCATGATACTACCTACCGATGCTGAGAGAGTGCAGTGATTTGTAGCCTGGTTGCATCCAGGCATTAGGGCCAGCATGGCCTGAGAGGTGGAGATGGGGACTCCTTATCATCTAGTAGTGGAGATTGCTCGTAGGATCGAGGGTTATCGGTCGAGGTCAGGGAGCAGGTACAACCGGATAAGAGAGCCAGATATTTCGGGGATTTCAGAGGTGACCCGGCTAGGGGCAGAGGTCAGTTGGTCGGGGTCAGCCCAGCAGGCCCCCATATTCAGCACCCCCACCACCACCCCCTCATGGTGCTCAAGTGAGACCTTATTTCAGCGTTATGCCAGAGGGTTCCCACCGTCCCCCTGTTATCTAGGGTTCTACTTCAAGGCAGCAGGCCATGCCTCTAGTGAGATGTTACGAGTGCGGGGATCTCGACCATATCAGGAGGACTTGTCCCAGGTTTCGGGGCAAGGCAGTGCAGCAGGGTTACTAGCCTATGAGTCCAGCACCAGCATTCCGGCCACCTAGAGGTGGAGGAAGGGTCGGCAGGGGTCGTCCTAGAGGTGGAGGCCAGTCAGGGGGAGGTCAGCCAACTCCTGTTCATTCTGGCGGGACTCAGTCTTCCGGTGCTCCAGCTAGATTCTATGATTTTCCGGCAAGATCAGATGCAGTAGCCTCAGACGCCGTGATCACAAGTATTATTACAGTATGTGGTAGAGAGGCATCAGTGTTATTTGATCCAGGATCCACTTATTCCTATGTTTCGGTCTTATTTGCTCATTTTCTGGATGTCCCTCGTGAGTCCTTGGGTTCTCCTATATATGTGTCCACTCCTGTGGGCGATTCTGTGGTGGTAGACCGGGTTTACAGGTCCTGCATGGTCACATTCTGCGGGTTCGAGACTCGAGCGGATCTCTTATTGCTCGACATGGTTGATTTCAAGATTATTTTAGGCATGGATTGGCTATCTCCTTATCATGTCGTGCTAGATTGCCATGCCAAGACAATTACTTTAGCCATGCCAGAGTTGCCTAGGCTGGAGTGGAGAGGCTCCTCAGTTAGTGCAGCCAGCCGGGTTATTTCATTCCTGAAGGCTCGACAAATGATCGAGAAGGGTTGTCTGGCCTACCTCGCTTATGTGCGGGACGCCACCGCCGAGTCTCTGACGATTGATTCAGTGCCAGTTGTTCGAGAGTTTGCTGATGCATTTCCTTCAAATCGTTCGGGCATGCCTCCGGATCGTGATATTGATTTCTGCATTGATTTAGCTCCAGGCACCCAGCCTATTTCTATTCCTCCGTACCATATGGCTCCGAAAGAGTTGAAGGAGCAACTTGAGGAGTTGTTAGTTAAGGGGTTCATCAGATCGAGTGTATCACTATGGAGTGCTCCAGTTCTATTTGTGAAGAAGAAGAATGGGTCTATGCGGATGTGTATTGATTACCGCCAGTTTAACAAGGTCACCACTAAGAACAAGTATCCTTTGCTACGCATCGATGATTTGTTTGACCAGTTCCAGGGTGCTCGTGTGTTTTCCAAGATTGATTTGAGATTGGGGTATCATCAGTTGAAGATTCGGGCTTCAGATGTTCCAAAGACTGCTTTTCGTACGAGATATGGCCATTATGAGTTTTTGGTGATGTTTTTTGGCTTGACTAATGCCCCAGCAACATTCATGGACTTGATGAATAGGGTGTTCAGGTCGTATATTGATTCCTTTGTCATTGTCTTCATTGATTACATTTTGGTTTACTCACGTAGCCTGGGGGAGCACGAGCAGCATTTGAGAGTCGTGCTCCAGACTTTGCGAGAACATAAGCCATATGCTAAGTTCTCAAGTGTGAGTTTTGGTTGGATTCCGTGGCATTCTTGGGGCATGTGGTATCTGGAGAGGGTATCAAGGTTGATCCTTAGAAGGTTGAGGCGGTTCAGAGTTGGTCGCGTCTATCACACCTCCTTTTTTCACTACCCCCGGATTAATGAAGGGTAGAGAGGGAGTTTTTCCAATTAAAGTGACATTATTNCTAAACATAGTCAATCAACTAATGCAAGCACATGAAGCAGACTTAAAACTCATGGATCATCAAAACCTGAACTATATCATTCCAATATCCAAACAGGGTTCAATTAATCCTAAGCATGCATGTGTGAACTAACAATACGCAAGGTCAATTGATTAAACATGAATTAAGGATAAGAAACAGATACGCACTGATACGGCAATAAGAATCTTAAGTTATCTACTAAACAATGAAGTCTATTCAGGTTTCTGAATTAATTACAAGAAGGGAACATTCAAGCAAACGGGAGTAAAATGACAAGAGAAATAAGCTGGTCTAAAAAGGACTAACGGAAAATAGTAATTAAACCTATTGATTATTCATGATTTTTTTTTCACAGTAAAATCCTAAAAAAAGAAGAAGGAGATACCCATTTCTTTTTCTAAAAAAGTTTTGGCCGAAAAACTTGGGGGTCACTGGACCTTGGACGGATTCCGTCGGGTTTGAAAAATGACTCAACCCCACAGAAATCAATAGCTTTCATTGAGAGCTATCGATCCGTGTAGGTTAGAGCCATTAAGAATCTTCGAATTGGCCGACAGGGGGAACTAGGGTTTCTGGGCTCCTAGATCCGAAATCAATGGAGATTGAGTGAATTTTTGAGGGAACTAATAACGGGACGGGGTTGAGGGGAGGATGAGGGTTATCTGGTTAAAAGTTGGGGTCGATTGGTGGAGGTCCGGTGGCCGGACGGCGGTGGGGTTTTGGGGCGGCTAGGGTTTAGGTTTAGAGAGATGAGAGAGAGACGGACAGGGGGGTGTGAGGCTTAGGTGAAATGAGGGGGTGGGGTGTGGTTTGGACATATATATAGTTTAGGGATTGGGTAGTTCTCAGCCATTGGATCTGGAAAGATCAACGGCTGAGATTGATACTTATTAAACGACGTCGTTTGGACTAAGTGGTAAAGGCCGGGTTGAGGGATTTATTGGGCTGGGTGGTTTGAGTATAT
>ML411610.1:256311-266871 GCA_005239525.1 Nicotiana knightiana
CTACTTTTCATCTATTTACGGATTAATCAAGAATAAAATGACCAATTTTATATCCTTAATTAATCTATAATTTAATGAATAAAGATGATTAGTTTTAGTAATTAATTATTAAAATACATTACATTAAATAACCATTGCTCGTCTATTATTCAGTTAATTATAACTTTATAATTCTTTGATAATAGTGATGCAATTTTGAACAAATTTAAAAAGATGAATTATGTATATGCCCAAAAATACAAATCTTTCACAATTAATCACTGATAATCAACAAAATCTATGAAATTAATTTATTTATCGAATTTTGTAGGGGCCTTTGGTAGGTGAAAAATCACATGCTCACAGCGTCCTACTTCAGCTACAGAGATCAGGAGGTTTTTTGGCCTAGCAGGATATTATCGCCCATTTGTGGAGGGGTTCTCTTCTATTGCAGCTCCATTGACTAGATTGACTCAGAAGAATGCCCCGTTCAGATGGTCCGACGAGTGAGAGGCGAGCTTTCAGAAGCTCAAGACATCATTGACCTCAGCACCAGTTCTGGTATTGCCTTCCGATTCGGGGATGTACGCAGTGTATTGCAACGCTTCACGCGTTGGTTTGGGATGTGTAATGATGCATGAAGGGAGAGTTATTGCTTATGCTTCACGCCAGCTGAAGGTTCATGAGAAGAATTACCCTGTGCACGATTTGGAGTTGGCGGAGATTGTTCATGCTCTTAAGATTTGAAGGCACTACTTGTACGGGGTGTCCTGTGAGGTTTATATATACCACCGCAGCCTGACCCACTTGTTCAAGCAGAGGGATCTTAATTTGAGGCAGCGCAGGTGGCTTGAGTTGTTGAAGGATTATGATATCACCATTCTTTATCATCCGGGAAAGGTGAATGTGGTGGTAGATGCTTTGAGCAGGAAGACAGAGAGTATGGGTAGCTTGGCTTATATTGCAGCAGAGGAGAGACCTCTAGCCTTGCAAAGTCAGTCATTGGCTAATCGCGTGGTGAGATTAGACCTTTCAGAGTCTCGTCGAGTTCTTGCACATGTTGTTGCTCAGTCTTCGTTATTGGGGGAGATTAAGGCTCGACAGTATGATGATCTGTGTTTGGCAGAGCTACGGGAGACAGTGGTTCTGGGTAGGGACAAGGAGGCTACTATTGGCAAGGATGGTGTTCTGAGACTTCAGGGCCGCTTGTATGTTCCTAATGTTGATGGCCTGAAGGAGAGGATTCTAGAGGAGGCACACAATTCTCGGTATTTTGTTCATCCTGGTGCTACGAAGATGTATCGTGATTTGAAGCAGCATTACTGGTGGAGGCGGATGAAGAAGGACATTGTTGAGTATGTGGCTAGGTGTCTTAATTGCCAGTAGGTGAAGTATGAGCACCAGAGGCCAGGAGGCCTACTTCAGCAGATTCCCATTCCTGAGTGGAAATGGGAACGCATCACTATGGACTTCGTGGTCGGGTTGCCTCGGACTTTGCGGAAGGTTGGCACGGTTTGGGTCATCGTGGATAGATTGACCAAATCGGCGCATTTCATTCTAGTAGCTACTACTTATACTTCTGAGAGGTTGGCACAGATCTACATTCGGGAGATAGTCCGGTTGCACGGTGTGCCGGTGTCCATTATATCAAATCGAGGCCCTCAATTCACCTCGCACTTCTGGAGAGCATTGCATAGTGAGATGGGTACCCAGATAGACCTTAGCATAACATTTCACCCTCAGACTGATGGTCAGTCAGAGCGTACAGTTCAGATATTGGAGCACATGGTCAGGGAATGTGTGATTGACTTCGGAGGTTAGTGGGACCAGTTCTTGCCTTTGGCCGAGTTTGATTACAATAATAGTTATCAGTCCAGCATTGAGATGGAACCATTTGAGGCTTTGTATGGTTGACGATGTCTTTCTCCTATCGGGTGGTTTAAGCCTGGCGAGGCTAAGTTATATGGCACCGACCTGGTCAGGGATGCTTTGGAGAAAGTGAAGTTGATCCAGGAGAGGCTCCGCACAGAACAGTCCAGGCAGAAGAGTTACGCGGATCAGAAGGTGCGTGATGTATCATTTATGGAGGGAGATAAAGTTCTGTTTAAAGTCTCACCAATGAAGGGTATTATGAGGTTCGGGAAGAAGGGCAAGATGAGCCCAAGGTTTATAGGTCCCTTAGAGGTGTTGAGGCGAGTTGGGGAGGTTGCTTATGAGCTGGCCTTACCTCCCAGTTTAGCAGGAGTTCATCCAGTTTTTCATGTATCCATGCTCCGGAGGTACCACGCCGACTTCTCCCACGTGGTTGATTTCAGCACTATTCAGTTGGATGAGATGTTGGGCTACGAGGAGGAGCCAGTTGCTATTATTGATAGACATGATCGCCAATTGAGGTCCAAGAGTGTTTTTACAGCGAAGGTCCGGTGGAGGGGCCAACCAGTCGAGGAAGCGACCTGGGAGTCTGAGGAGGACATGTGGAGCAGATATCCACACTTATTCAGCACTTCAGGTATGATTGTAGACCCGTTCGAGGACGAAAGTTATTTAAGAGGTGGAGAATATAACGACCCGAACAATCATTTTGCAATATCGTACCCCGTTCCCTAAATGAAACTTCCCAAAGCGGATTATTATGATTTAGGACTTGCGGGGGCAGGTGGTCCGGGATTCATAAGTGTTTAGAGCAATATTGGAACACTTGGTTCCTTCAGGTTGGCCTTTAAGGTCAAGTTTGACTTCGGTCAACATTTTGGGTAAACGACCTCGGAATTGAGTTTCGATGATTCTGGAAGCTTCGTATGATGATTTTGGACCTGGGTATATTTTCGGAATGGGTTTCTGATAACCCGGGGAGCGTTTCGGCGCCCAATATTGAAATAAGAAGTTCCTTAAGTTCCTATTGTGGTTTGGGACCTATTTTTGTGTTATCGAGGTCCGAACAGAATTTCGATATCGGGAATAGTTCCGTTATGTCATTTATGTCTTGCCTGCAAAATTTGGTGTCATTCCGAGTAGTATAGGTCGGTTCGGCGTGCTGTTAGCGAAATCAAGAAAACTTAAAGTTCCTTAGTTTGGTTCTAGGTGGTTTTGAGGTGTGATTTTGAGTTTTAGTGTTCTTTTGGGTGTTCTGAAGGCTCGAGCGAGTTCGTATTATGCTTTGGGACTTGTTGGTATATTTGGACGGGGGCTCGGGTGGGCCCAGGTGCCTCCCGGACACCACACGAGGCCAAAAACCAGCTGAAATAGCTATTGGTGCACCTGTTCTGGTGTTGACCGCAAGTGCGGTTGCCCAGTCGCAGGTGCGGGACCGCAGCCTCGCAGGTGCGACACCCAGCGGGCTGCCCATTTCTCGCAGATGCAGACAAAGTTCTGCAGGAGCGGAGACACTGGTGCGGTCTCCTCTCCGCAGGTGCAAGCCCAGGCCTCTTTGTCCATTTCCGTGCGAGCCTTTGCTCGCAAGTGCGAGACCGCAGGTGCGGTCCTTGAGCCGCAGGTGCGGAACCACTGTCAGGCAGTGTGTTCCTTAAATATTTTGAGGTATAGTGTCATTTGGTTATCGCGTACTTTATATTTTGAGGTATGGTCGGAGCCTTGTTGCCGGCATTTCCATATTACTCTTCAATTGTACTTAGAGTCTGTGTAGACAGGTTGTGGGTGGTGTTTGATATTGGAAATTAAACTACAAATATTGGTATTTGGCAAATATGTTTTTCTTCATTTCTATAAAAAAATTGTAGTATTTTGGATATTATGTTTGAAACTGCTAATGGAAACAGAATGAAATATTTACAAAGTATGATTAATGGAGTTCATCTCCTCTTTATTCATAAATTAGTTTGGGTAGAATGAAACCTAACAGGCTTGCTCAGTCGGGTTTACTCGATTGAGCCGCGGTCGCGCTCCTCAATTGTTAGGGCGTGACATTAGTGTGGCTCCTGTCTCTAGTAGAGAGAGAATGTTAGGCAACCCGAAGAGCCAGTGGATGGATCAAGGGGAGCTAAAAGCAAAAGAATGTCTTGTTAAAGTTTTTTTAATAGACATAAATGTTAGCGGGAAATAAGAATAGAGTTAATGATGCAATATGAGTAAGGTGTGATACATGGATGACCACGGTAAATTAAAAAAATGACAGTATTACAGAGTCTATATTCAAGGGAAGGAAAAGATGAGATATGACAGGACTTGAGGCAAAAAAAGAGTAGAGGTCATAAAGTCACATCCTCATTTCAAGAAATAAGTTCGTGACTCTAACGTGATTACCAGAAGGAATAGTTAGACCCTAGAGTAATAGAAATCAGTATGGATTGGTGAACAAGATAAACTAAACATGAATTAGGGACTGAGTAATTTGATAATGGTCAGCATAATGAGAAATTCATATTTCGTTCCGGCGATAATAGAATGGACAACAAAAGAAGATTCATAAGAAATTCTGAGAATGGTCATTCAGGAAGACACTTCCCTAAAGCAAGCAATGTGAGCAAAGTTAAGCTTAAGGGACTGTATGTGCCAGTTATACTAAGTGTCACCCTCACGAGTAAGGAATTTTGTTATCCTTGGTATGGAAGGATTACCGCAAGGCGAGTAAGGGTCATCGATGATGTGAAAATACGCCAAAGATGATGAGTTAAAACATCTATAGGTAGATTGTCGTAGCTCTAACTCTTAGTACTCCCCTAAAGGGGGGAATATGGAGTGATGTGGCATTAAGTCAGAATTAAGTGGTTCTAGTAACTATGGAGTGGTAAAGGAAGAGTGCGATAAAAATGAGAAAGGAATGAGATTGCACTTACTCAAATCCTACTGATATACTATGATTCCAGAACATTATCCAAACACGACATCAAGGAAAGGAAGTAAGGGTTCCTACCCGAGATGTTATTGATAGATAAGGAGCCAGCACGAGACATAAGTTAAGGCAAAGGAAATAACCCAAGAAAGATTTTGCGGGATATTGACATGAGAATGGGCCAATGAGTAGTTAGTAGTTTATTCAGAAATAACCTATTTTGGCTAGACAAGAGGTTACAGACAAATCAATAAATAGTGCAAGATAAACAGAGTGAACCCCAACATGGGGAATTCAATCTCACAGATATGACATCCTTACCTTGAGAAATATTCAGACAGGTGTCGGGGTAGTTAAAGGTACCATATGAGTGTTACAGAAATAAAAGAGAGTGCCACTGGGAAAATAATCAAAATATCAAGCTCAGAAGCAACCCTACAAGCACAAAGGCATGGAGGTAAGTAACCACAGATAATTATAGGCAAGGAGGGACATCAAAAATTTTGTCGAGTATACGATGTAATAATCTTGCAGCTTTACAAGAGTCAAAGGGTCCTCCCTAAGTACTACAATGAAAGACTAGCTGAGGAAATAAGGAAGAAGGCTTCAACTTAAGTAGAGTGACCTAAAAGTGAAATGGTCTTGTAACAAGAGTCTCACTACAACATTGTATGCACTCCATAAGTGTCACGCCCCGAAATCCCACCGTCGGGCCATGATGGCATCTAACGTCGAACTCGCTAGACAAGCCAACGTGTATAGCTAAACTAGCATAATAATCTCAACTTCACAGAATAAGCTAAAACAATTTGCAATTAATCGGCGGAATAAATACGATCTCAAGCTAAATAAGGACATCAAAATACAACAACGCATAAATTTTTCCCAAAACCTGGAGTCACAAACTCATGAACTGTCTATAAGAGTGCTAAATACAAAACTGAAAGGAAATACATGTCTGAATCTGAAACTGGAGGAAAAATAAGACAGAATCGAAGATAAAGGGATGGAAGAGACGCCAAGGCCCACGAACGCCAGTGCGTATACCTTGAAGCCTCTATGATAGCTGGAAGACACTCCCACTAATGATGTCCTCCGGGTCCGGCCGCGTAATCTGCACAACATAAAGAAGTGCATGTCTAGCATCAGTACAACCGACCCCATGTACTGAGTAAGTGCTGAGCCTAACCTCGGCGAAGCAGTGACGAGGCTAAGACACGACAACAAAGTGTACCTGTGCAGTTCAATAATATAGCAGAAACTAAACAAGATTACAATTACGGGGAAAGCATGCTGGGGGGGGGCTAAGAGATGGCAAATACTGAAATGACAGAAACGAAAACAACAGTCTGAAATATCTGAAAATAATCGCGGGAAATGACAACACAGATTAAACAGTAAAAGATGCGGCACAGCATGTCCCATCGTGCATAATAACAATGTAAAACACGACACGAAATGTCCCCTCGTGCATAATCGATATAAACACGGCACAGAATGTCCCCTCGTGCATAATCAATATAAAACATGTCACAGAATGTCCCCTCGTGCATAATAACAATGTAAAACACGGCACGGAATGTCCCCTCGTGCATAATCAATATAAAACATGTCACAGAATGTCCCCTCGTGCATAATAACAATGTAAAACACGGCACGGAATGTCCCCTCGTGCATAATCAATATAAAACATGTCACAGAATGTCCCCTCGTGCATAATAACAATGTAAAACACGGCACGGAATGTCCCCTCGTGCATAATCAATATAAACATGACACGAAATGTCCCCTCGTGCATAATCAATGTAAAACATGGCACAGAATGTCCCCTCATGCATAATAACAATATAAACATGGCACGGAATGTCCCCTCGTGCATAATAACAATATAAACATAGCACAGAATGTACCCTTGTGCATAATAACAATATAAACATGGCACGGCATCACCCTTCGTGCTTTAACACTCTTCCCTACCCAAACGACAATCACAAATGAAGGCAAGGAAATAAGCAGAGTAAAAATAGAAATCCCGGCAAGGGAACATCAATTAAACCATCAAATCCCGGCAAGGTAACATCAATTAAACAATCAAATCTCGGCAAGGGAACATCAATTAAACAATCAAATCCCGGCAAGGGAACATCAATTAAACAATCAAATCCCGACAAAAGAACTATACAATGATGACCCGGCAAGGGTATATTTCAACAACTCTTTCTTTCACTTTCACTTCCATGATTTATTTTATTGAGCCAATGCTCCAAAGAATGTAGTTATCTCATATATCTTCATTATTCGTTTCACAACTTGAGTCAATGCTCCAAAGAATGTAATTATCTCATATATCTTCATTATTCGTTTCACAACTTGAGCCAATGCTCCAAAGATGTTTAAAGATTTCAATTTCCTTCACATGATCATTTACATCATATAGGGATCATCAACTAAGCATAGGAATTACAAAAAAATTGGAATATTCACAATATAGGGACTCACGGTCATGCTAGACACCAATGTATAGATACTCGTCACCATGCCTACATCGTATTTGACAATTAGAAAATAGCAAATAATACTCAAATCCTATTCCCTCAAGCTAAGGTTAGGACAAACACTTACATCGGGTCCAAAGTATAGCAATCAACCCTCTAACACCCCCTTTCCTTTAGAATTCAACTCCGGAATGATATTATCTAGACATAATCAGCTTAAGTATATCAATAAGGATTCAATGATTCAATTACATGGCCTAATTATCCATTTCCTAGCATTCCTCCAAAATTATCAAAATTCGACCTCGGGCCAGCTTGGTCCAAACACAAGGCTCGGACCAAAACCATGTCACCCATTCACCCACGAGCCCGAATATATAATTTGTTTTCAAATTCGACCCCAAAACGAGGTCTTAATCAAGAAAACTAAAAAGGGCCTAACTCTACCCAAATTCCAGATTTTCTACTCTAATTTGCATGTTTTAGGCTTAGGAATTCATTAATTATAGATGAGAAATGAAGGAAATGAGTTAAAATTCACTAACCCAAGAAGTTTTGGTGAAGGATGGCTTCAATGGATGCCTAAGGGCTTTGGAGAAGAAGAAGTTCGTTATTTTTTAAGTGAATCCTGTAGCAACTGGTCCTGGAAATATTTATATACCACTGGGAAAAATTGTGCATCGCGATCGCGGGAATGGGTTTGCGAACGCGGAGAGTCTGGTTCCTTCATTCTGCGATCGCGAAGAATACCTAGCCAGCCCCCGCCCAGACCCCCTATGCCTCTATGCGATCACGAACTGTGCTATGCGATCGCATAGAGGAACCAACCTCCTCCTACACCTAACTCTACGCGATCGCAGGGGAACCTACGCGATCGCATAGAGAAAATCGTAACACACCAGCAACAGCTCAAAAAAACCAGATTTTCCATGTTTTTACACCCCGCTAACTACCCGAAACTCACCCGAGCCCTCGGGTCTCAAAACCAAAAATCACACACGACTCCAAATTATCCTACGGACTTACTCAAGCATTCAAATCGCCAATATAACATCATATACATCGAATTAAACCTCAAAATCCATGAATTCTATCAAATTTCATAAAACATCAAATTTCCCATTACAAGTTCGAAACACGTCGAATAAAACCCGTTTTCAACCAAACTTTACAGAAAGCGCTTAAACCATATATAAGACCTGTGTCGGGCGCCAGAACCAAAATACGGGCCCGATACCATCAATTTCTATTCAGATTTCATTTTCAATTTCCTTAAATATTTTCAAAAAACAATTTCACTCAAAAATTAATTTCTCGGGCTTGGGACCTCGGAATTCAATTCCGGGCATATGCCCAAGTCCCATATTTTCCTACGGACCCTCCGGGACCGTCAAATCACGCGTCTGGGTCCGTTTACCCAAAATGTTGACCATAGTCCTATTTATTCATTTTAATATCAAATCTTAGCATTTTTCACAGAATTTCATATTTAAGTTGTCCGGCTACGTGCCCGGACTGTGCACGCAAATCGAGGCAACTAAAAAAGGTTTTCAAGGCCTAGGAAGTACGGAATAGGTAATAACATAGGTGATGACCCTTTGGGTCGTCACATTCTCCACCTCTAAAACAACCATTCGTCCTCGACGGACAGAAGAAGGAAGTACCTGAGTCAAGAAATAAATGAGGGTAACGGCTCCGCATATCGGACTCGAACTCCCAGGATCATCCTCATAAGCTAAGTCCTTGTCCAACTGGAAAGTACTGAAATCTAACACGTGGGCTGGATCGCCGTGATACCTCCAAAGCATGGACACATGAAAAACTGGATGTATGGCTGATAAGCTAGGTGGCAATGTAAGTCTATAAGACACCTCTTCCACTCGATCAAGAATCTCAAATGGGCCAATGAATCTAGGGCTAAGCTTTCCCTTCTTCCAAAATCTCATCACGCCCTTCATGGGCGACACTCGGAGCAATACTTGCCCACTAACCATGAAGGCCACACCTCAAACCTTACGATCTGCATAACTCTTTTGCCTGGACTGAGTTGTACGAAGCCTATCCTGAATGATCCTGACCTTGTCCAAGGCCTCCTGAACCAATCTGTACCCAACAACCGAGCCTCTCCCGGCTCAAACCATCCAACCGGCGATCGACACCGTCTACCATATAAAGCCTCATAAGGATCCATCTGGATACTCGAATGGTAGCTATTGTTGTAGGCAATCTCTGCTAAAGGCAAGAACTGATCCCATGATCCCCCAAAGTCAATAACACAAGCTCGGAGCATATCCTCCAAAATCTGAACAGTCCGCTCGGACTGCCCATCCGTCTGAGGATGAAATGCTGTGCTCAACTCCACCTGGGTGCCTAACTCTCGCTGAACTGCTCCCCAGAAACGTGAGATAAACTGCGAGCCCCGGTCCGAAATGATAGATACCGGCACACCATGAAGGCAAACAATCTCCCGGATATAGATCTCAGCTAACTTCTCAAATGAATAGGAAACTACCACAGGAATGAAATGCGCTGACTTGGTCAGCCTATCAACAATGACCCAAACTGCATCGAACTTCTTCCGGGTCAACGGAAGTCCAGTAACGAAGTCCATAGTGATCCTCTCCCACTTCCACTCAGGAAGCTCAATCCTCTGAAATAAACCACCAGGCCTCTGTTGCTCATACTTAACCTGTTGACAATTCAGACGCCGCGCCACATATGCCAAAATATCCTTCTTCATTCTACGCCACCAATAATTCTGCCGCAAATCCTGATACATCTTCGCGGTGCCCGGATGAATAGAGTACCGGGAACTATGGGCCTCTTCTAAAATCAACTCTCGGATCCTATCAACATTGGGCACACAAACTCGCCCCTACAATCTCAAAACACCATCATCGTCTAAGTTCACCTGCTTGGCACCTCCGCGTTGCACCGTATCTCTAAGGACACACAAATAGGATCATCGAACTGCCGATCACGGATACGCTCTAATAATGAAGAAATAGCGACCGTACAAGCCAACACTCGACTAGGATCAGAAATATCCAACCTCAAAAATCGATTGGCCAAAGCCTAAACATCCAAAGCAAGTGACCTCTGACTGACCGGAATAAAAGCAAGACTACCCATACTAGCTGACTTCCTACTCAAAGCATCGACCACCATATTGGCCTTTCTCGGGTGATATAAGATGGTAATATCATAATCTTTCAAAAACTCCAACCACCTTATCTGCCTCAAATTCAACTCATTTTTCTTGAACAAGTACTGAAGACTCTTATGATCCGTGAACAC
>ML411610.1:267990-339683 GCA_005239525.1 Nicotiana knightiana
CTAATGAAACCCTTCCCAAGCAAATCCTGCAACTGTTCCTTCAAATCTTTCAACTCTGGCGGGGCCATGCGATACGGCGGAATAGAAATGGGCTGGGTGCCCGGAGTCAGATCAATGCAGAAATAAATGTCCCTGTCGGGTGGCATCCCCGGCAGGTCTGAAGGGAAGACCTCAGGAAACTCACGAACCACGGGTACCGAATTAATAGAGGGAACCTCAACACTGGAATCGCGCACATAAGCCAAATAGGCCAAGCACCCCTTCTTGACCATACGCCGATCCTTCACGTACGAAGTAACACTGCGGGTGGAATGACCAAGAGTTCCTTTCCACTCCAAACAGGGCAAATCTGGCAAGGCTAAGGTCACCGTCTTGGCATGACAATCCAAGATAGCATGATATGGGGATAACTAGTCCATCCCCAATATAACATCAAAGTCGACCATACCTAAAAGCAACAAATCAACACGGGTCTCAAGACCCCCAATCACCACAACACAAGAACGATGGACTCGATCGACCACGATAGAATCACCCACTGGTGTAGATACATAAACAGGAATACTCAGTGGATTACTAGGAATGACCAGGTAGGGTGCAAAATAAGAGGACACATACGAATACGTAGACCCTGGATCAAATAGCACTAAAGCATCTCTGTCACAGACCCGAATAGTACCTGTAATGACTGCATCTGAAGACTCAGCCTCTGGCCTGGCTGGAAGAGCTGAGCCCCATCACCCTGAACCACATCTCTGGGACGGCCGGCTGCTGGCTGACCTCCACCTCTGGCAGCCTGAGCTCCACCTCTATGACCTCTACCTCCACCTTTAGAACCTCTACCCCACCTCTAGCTAGCTGGGCAGGTTGTGGAACACCTGGTGCCTGTACTATGGCACTAGAACCCTGATGCTGAGACCCACCAGAACCTCGGGGGCAAAACCTAGAAATGTGCCCCAAAACCACCACAAGTATAACAAGGCCTCTGCTGATGTGACTGCTGACTCTGGAACTAACATTGTCAGCCCTGATAACCACCCTGGAAATTCTGAAGAGGCGGTGCACCGGTAGGTGCTGGTGGCGCACTGTAAGGCTGTTGATCGGAATAGTGCATCTGATAACCACAACCACCTGAAGTACCATGGGAAACCTGGAGAGCTGACTGAAAAGGTCTGGGAGGATGACCTCTGCCTGAAGAATCCCTGCCTCCAGATGAGGCTCCACTGAAACGACCGAAATGACGGGGCCTCTTGTCAGCCCCCTGACCACCACCCTGCGACAAAATCATCTCAATCCCCCTGGTCAACCCCGTTCGACTCCACTATGCCCATATTCCGAAGAACCTCATGGCAGCTGTCCAAATAATCTCGGGGGTCCTCTGATGGTGAACCAGTATAAGTAGAAGTAAATAACTTAGTGAACTTGTCCAGTCTCCACAAAGCATCTACTGACATAGCTGCTCCCTCTGCTACCGGCACTTCAATACCCGGCTGTGCTACTCCGGCTGGCTGAGGTGCTGGAGTCTGAAACTGTGGAGCTAGATGCTCTGGTACGTGGGCGGCAGGAATCTGGGCACCTCCCCCATCCTGAGAGGCGGTTGGTGCTGTAGGAAGAAGACCCGCCTGGGCTACACTCTCCATGAGTCCGACTAGACGGACAAGGGCGTTCTGAAGCACTGGGGTAGCTATGAACCCCTCTAGGACCTGATCTGGTCCAACTAGGATTATCGGAACTGGGACCTCCTTGTCAGACTCGACCTGAGGGTCCTCCACTGGGGCTGCTGCCCTAGGCTGAGCCCGGCCCCGGCCTCGGCCTCTAGCACGGCCTCTTCCTCGACCTCGACCTCGACCCCAAGTAGGCGTCCATGATTTATTTTATTACTTGAGCCAATGCTCCAAAGAATGTAATTATCTCATATATCTTCATTATTCGTTTCACAACTTGAGCCAATGCTCCAAAGAATGTAATTATCTCATATATCTTCATTATTCATTTCACAACTTGAGCCAATGCTCCAAAGATGTTTAAAGATTTCAATTTCCTTCACATGCACATTTACATCATATAGGGATCATCAACTAAGCATAGGAATTACAACAAAATCGGAATATTCACATTATACGGACTCATGGTCATGCTAGAGACCAATGTATAGATACTCGTCACCATGCCTATACATCGTATTTGACAAATAGCAAATAGCAATAATACTCAACTCATATTCCCTCAAGCTAAGGTTAGGCCAAACACTTACATCGGGTCCAAAGTATAGCAATCAACCCTCTAACACCGCCTTTCCTTTAGAATTCAACTCCGGAATGATATTATCTAGACATAATCAGCTCAAGTATATCAATAAGGATTCAATGATTCAATTACATGGCCTAATTGTCCATTTCCTAGCATTCCTCCAAAATTATCAAAATTCGACCCCGGGCCCGCTTGGTCCAAACACAAGGCTCGGACCAAAACCATGTCACCCATTCACCCACGAGCCCGAATATATAATTTATTTTCAAATTCGACCCCAAAACGAGGTCTTAATCAAGAAAATTCAAATTATCTAAACCATGTCACCCCGCTAACTACCCGAAACTCACCCGAGCCCTCGGGTCTCAAAACCAAAAATCACACATGACTCCCAAATTATCCTACGGACTTATTCAAGCATTCAAATCGCCAATATAACATCATATACATCGAATTAAACCTCAAAATCCATGAATTCTATCAAATTTCATAAAACATCAAATTTCACATTTCAAGTCCGAAACACGTCGAACGAAACCCGTTTTCAACCAAACTTTACAGAAAGCACTTAAACCATATATAAGACATGTACTGGGCGCCGGAACCGAAATAAGGGCCCGATACCATCACTTTCTAATCAGATTTTTCATTTTCAATTTCCTTAAATATTTTTAGAAAAACAATTTCACTCAAAAATTTATTTCTCGGGCTTGGGACCTCGGAATTCGATTCCGGGCATACGCCCAAGTCCCATATTTTCCTATGGACCCTCCGGGACCGTCAAATTATAGGTCCGGTTTCGTTTACCCAAAATGTTGACCGTAGTCCAATTTATTCATTTTAATATCAAATCTTAGCATTTTTCACAAAATTTCATATTTAAGCTGCGGCTACGCGCTCGGACTGTGCACTCAAATCGAGGCAACTACAAATGTGGTTTTCAAGGCCTCATAAGTACAGAATAGGTAATAACACAGGTGATGACCATTTGGGTCTTCACAATAAGAAAGTGGCACCTACACGTGGCCAATGAATGGGAAGCTAATCTCTATCTCACAAATTCTCAAGAATCAAGGAAGCTAATCTCTATCTCACTATCCTTCCGGGTAAGTTCTACTTCTAAGATTTCATATAAGAGATTATGAGTTCAAAAATATATTGTGGGGTTAGAAATAAGCCATTCATGTGACACTAAGCTATAATATGTGGGATTAATGAACTATTTTGGGTTGTTTTTGTTGAAGTTGGTTGAGGGAAGAAGGAATTTCCATTGTAGAACCTTGTAGACTATTTCACATGTTATGTGTTTGATGAAATTCCTAAGAGAGTTAGACCAAGGGAAATCCTTCTAATTATTAATCAATTTTCGCTATCTTCCCATAGATTATCATTGCTAGAGGTGTTGGTTGTAACGACCCGACCGGTCGTTTTGAGATCTAGCGCGTCGTTCAGCTGTTTGAAGTCGTGAGCAGCTCTATTTTAGGTATTATGACTTGTAGGTGTGGTCAGAGTTGAATTTCGGGAAGTTTAGAGTTGATTTGGAAAGAAAATTCTCATTTCAGAAGCCTTAAGTTGGAGAAATGGACTAAGAATGAAATTTTGAGTGAACGACCTCTGAATCAGGATTTGAAGGTTCCTGGAGGTTTGTATGATGATTTCGGACTTCGGCGTATGTCCGGATCGGGTTTTGGATAACTCGGGAGCGTTTTGGCAAATATTATGGAAGTAGCATTTTAGAAGAATTTCATAGATTTGGGCTTGAAGATCATTTCAGTGTTGTTGATGTCCGTTTAGGATTCCGAATCTGGGAATAGCTTCGTACGGTGATTCTAGAGTTGGGAGCGCGATCGGAAGTAAATTTGGATGTCCGTAGGTCATTTTGAAGTCATTTGGCTAAAGATAGAAATTTGAAGGTTTTTGAGAAATCCGACCGGAAGTGGAAGTTTTGATATCAAGGTCAGAATGCAATTTCGGAAGTTAGAGCAGGTCTGTATGTTGAATATGACTTGTGCGCCAAATTAGAGGTCAATCGGGCGTGATTTGATAGGTTTCGGCATCGGATGTAGAAGTTGGAAAATTCCAAGTTCATAAAGTTGGGATTTGAGTGCGAGTTGAGGTTTTGATGTTGTTTGATGTGATTTGAGGCCTAGAAAAAGTCCGTGTTATGTTTTGGAGCAGGTTGGTATGATTGGACGGGGTCCCGGGGTCCTCGGGTGGATTCCGGGTGGTTAACAGATCAAGTTGAGAGTTGAAGAGGCTGGTTTTGCTGTCATCTGGTGTGATCCGCACCTGCGAGGATTTGGCCATAGGTGCGGATAAGGTTTTTTTAACCGCAGGTGCGATTTTGGGCTGGACCCAAGGAGGCCGCAGGTGCGGAAGTTTTGGGCGTACCTGCGGAAGCGCAAGTGCGATTAAAGGGCCGCATGTGCGGAATTAGGCTTGGGCAGATTGTTTTTAAGCGAGAATTGGGTCATTTATTCATCTATTTGCATATGCCATGGGTGATTTGGAGGAGCTTCAAGGAGAGGATTTCGTCAAGGATCTCAAGGTAAGTAATTTCTTCACGTTTTTGAATTTAATACAAGATTATTACATAGATTTGGTAGGGGAAATTGAGGAAAATGGTAATTTGGAGTTTTAGCCACGAATTGAGCATGAATATTCAAGTAAATGGTATATTTGAGTTAGTAAGGCTATGGGTATAATATATCTTCGAGAAATTTTAGATTTCCGGGCATGTGAGCCCGAGGGCATTTTGGTCATTTCACTAAGCGGGGTTGGAAAATTATATAATTTGGAATTATTGCCAATATTAGAGTATGTTCATTGCGTTGTCATTGTTTGGATAGTTTTTGGGCGTTGTGCATCTGTTGGAGTCATCGGAAGGGCTTGGAGGCCGGTTATGGAATCTCGGAGCGAGGTAAGTCTCATTTCTAACTTTGTGAGGGGGAATTGTCCCCCTAGGTGAACATGTTATTACCTTCGGGGGCTACGTACACATGAGGTGACGGGAGTCCGTGCGTAGCTACTACTATGCCATGTCCGGGTAGTCTAGGACCCACTAGCATGCCTTACATGTTGTACATGTAATCCTGCCTATAATATTAAACTGCTAATATAATCGAAATCGTAATTGAATATCTAGAGAAGACTAGAGTTCGTTATTTTAATCATCTAAAAAGAGAATTGATTCCTCTGTGGATAATTGCACACCTAGTAAGGTTATATTATGGAATATCATTAAACTTGGCAAATGAGTTTTAAAACAAAGATTTAAAAACTATATTTCATGTTCCTTCAAGAAGGATTTTACCACTTTCTTGAGAAAAAATTGATTTCTTGATAAAATACGGATTTATTATGTGGATATGTGTAACTTTGGGTGCCTGAGTCGCATGTATGATTCGCGAGCAGGATGGCCCTGTATTTGTGTGTATTCATATGAGCACCTGAGTCACAGGTATGATTCGCGAGCAGGCTAGCCTTATTATTTTTAACCACGTCGCATGATTGATTCGCGAGCAGGGCAGATAGATGCATCTATGGTTCGGGCTGTTCGACCTTCGGCAATGCACATTTTATTTTATGTTGGTTTGGGCCGTACGACCTTCGGCATTGCTTGCGCATGATATTTACTGCATAGTTGCTATGATTTGCCTAATTACTGGCCTGAAATATTAAGTTGTCAATTGAAATGACAGAGATTTAAAGTTATTAAAAATATTTTGGAAGAAGTTGTTCCTTCCCGTCAATAAATTGTTATTTAATTAAATCACCATGTTGATTAATTGTTATTAATATGACGAAGATATAAAGTGTTAAACGTGAACGGAGTCGAAAATGTTTATTCCTGATTTTAATGAATTGCCTCTGATAATCATGCTTAGTGTCACTCTTATATATTTTAAAATGACCTTTAGTAAGTGTCTAATTTGACCTCTCGTCACTACCTCTTTGAGGTTAGGCAGGCGACTTACTAAGTACACGTTATTTTTGTACTCATGCTACACTTGCTGTGCATTTTTATTCCACAGGTACTTTCATAGCAATGTGGAGGATTCGGAGACTTAGGCGAGCTGCATCATCCGGAGGCGATCCGCAGCTGACGGAGTCTCCCTCGTACTGTATTTACTTTCAGTTTATATTCCCTTGTCCAATTTGTATTCCAGACAGGCTTTGTGATATATGAAACAGATTATGAAAGGAGCCTCGACTCAACTGTTTTAAAATGACTTCTAAAAGTAGAATTTTCCTAAAAGCGCTATTGAGGTTTGCACGGCTAAAACCCCTCTTCTTAGAAATTGAACTCCCACGGTGCATGTTGTCACGCCCTCTTTTTCCTCGCGAAAATCAGATTACGACATTTCAGAGGCAACTTCCTTTATTTTGGGATGGGGTATGGGATTTGAAGAGTCTCCACCTAACGGATTAAGGTGCGTTAAGGCACCTAGAGTAATTGTCTCATGAAACTAGTTTGCATTTGTGATGACCCAAAAGGTCATTTTATAAAATAAGACCATATTCCAGGCTCATTAGCCTTAAAAAGATTAATTTTATTTACCTCGATTTATGTGCACAGTCCGGGCGTGAAACCGGAAAGCTTTTATGTGAAAATATGAGAAATACTAATTTTTAGAATTTAAAGTTTGATTTCAGTTGACTTGAGTTAATTTTGAGTAAACAAACCCGAATTTGTGTTCCGACGATCCCGGGAGGTCCGCAGTAAAATATCGGACTTGGGCTATGCCCGGAATTGAATTTCGAGGTCCCAAGCCTTAGAGATCAATTTCTAAAAAAAATTGTTTTGCTGAATTATTAATGAAATAAAGAAAAGAATTAATTTTTGAAACCGTTCGTATTGGGCCCGTATTTTGGTTCCGGAGCTCGATACAAGTTTATTATGGTATTTAAATCCTATCTGTGTAATTTTGTGAGAAACGGAGTTTATTTGATGTGATTCGGACGTTCGGTTGAGAACTAATGAACTTAAAGTGTTCTTGAGAAAAATGATGAGTTTGAAGTTTAATTCATAGTTTTAAATTTTATTTTCATGATTTGATCGCACAAGAAAGTCCGTATGATATTTTTAGACTTACGTGCATATTTGGTTTAGAGCCCAGAGGGCTCGGGTCAGTTTCAGATAGGCCACGGGGTGTTTCACACTTCAAAATTTGCTGGTTTTTTTTATGTTTTCTGGTGCCCAGTCTTTTCTTCTTCGCATTTGCAATACCCAGTCGTGAACGCGTAGAGTACTATTAGAAAGGGCCTTTTTGTTCACAGCGAACGCAGGACCATTCACGCGAACGCGGTGGGCTAGGGGGAAGACCCTACGCGAACGCAGTTGGGCCCTCGCGAATGCACAAGGTTAATTGGTCCTGGGGGAGGAGCCTCATTTGTTGTACGTGAACGCGGCCCCATGGTCGCGAACGCGGAAGCCCGGTGACTCAACTCTATGCGAACGCGGGTAGGCCCACGCGAACGCGATGAAGGCCTGCCCAGGTATATAAATTCAATTTTAAACACGGACAGAACTCTCTTTCTTCCTATTTTTCGAATTACCAAGCCCTAAGGACGATTTTCTTCACCAAAGTTTCCCCAAAGTGTTGGTAATCAATTCTAAACTTATCTCTTTCAATTACCCAATGATTTTCATCACTTTTCAATCCAAAATCAAGAATTTTCATGGTAAAAATTGAGGGTTTGGGTAGAATTAGAGAATTTTAAAAATGGGATTTTGACCTCGAATTGAGGTCTGATTTCGAAACTAATTGCATATTCGAGTTCGGGGGTGAATGGGTAAACGTAATTTGGTCTGAATTCCGAGTTTGGACCAAGCAGGCACGGGGTCGAATTTTTACTTTTTTTTAGAAAACTTAGGAAAATCATAAATCTTCAGTAAAGTTACTTCCTTTAGCCTTAATTAATGATATTAAACTAATTATGATTAGATTCGAGTGTAGCGGAGGTGAATTCTAAAGGAAAGGCTATAATTGAGCAGCGAATGGCCTGCGAATTTGAGGTAAGTGCTTGGTTTAACCTTGACTTGAGGGATAGGAATCCCCAACTTAAATGCTATATGAATTTGCATGTGTATGGTGTATAGGTGAGGTGACGAGTATCTCTGCACCACCAAATTTTCTGTTAACATGATCCCTTCCCCGATTTCCAATTATTTGTTTCCGAACTTACTTGTTTCATGATCATTGAGGTTTATATGTCTATCTGGAGTCATTGATTCATTGTTAAGCATTTCTTCAAGTAATTTGGAAGTGTTGGTTGTTCTTTGATTTTCTTAGATTACATAAGGATTGAGCTGGTTGTCAGTTTTACATTATACATTTTGTTTGGTTTCGCTGTGTAGTGATAATTGATGAAGTTATGAGTTTTACAGCTTCTGTTTATATTTGTTGAGGTACAAAAAAGTTGTGAAAGGCTTGGCCTGAATTGTGAAAGTTTTTATAAATAAATTGATATGATATGTCTGGTGGGAGCGGGTTGCATGCCGCAACGAGGAGTAATAAGGGTGGACAGGTGGAATCGGGTTGCATGCCGCAACAGGAGAAATAAGGGTGATATATATAGGGAGGAGCAATAAGGGTGGACAGGTGGGAGCGGGTTGCGCACCGCAACAAGGAGCGATAAGGGTGAATATTTATGTTTTATTGATTTTCAAAAATAAGGGTTTGGAAAACTCTGATTTTATTAAAAAGGTTTTTATACTCTGATTTTCATTGTGCTTTTAATTGAAAGTTGGAAATATCTTAAGAGTTGATTATAGTTGATATTTGAAAAGAGTTATCCGAGTTGCTTTTGTTTAATTTTGCAAGTTACTGGTTATCGAGTTTATTATTGTTATTATTTCTTTCTTGCTTTATTATACATGTTGTTTACAGGCTATGTAGTTAATGCCCCGCCGTAGCCTCGTCACTACTTCGTCGAGGTTAGGCTTGGCACTTACTCAGTACATGGGGTCGGTTGTACTGATACTACACTCTGCACTATTTTGTGCAGACCCAGGTACCGGCCAACATTAGGAGATTTTAGTAGCCACATTCATCGTTCGGAGACACGAGGTAGATCTGCCGGCATCAGCAGATTCTTGGAGTCTTCTCTTGTAGTATTCTTAGTAATTCGTGTATTGTGACACCAGACCCTAGGTAGGTTTATGGTTATATATATTTTGTTCGAGGTTCGGTTTATTTATGGTTATTATTATTATTCGAGGAATCATTTGATGGAAAGTATTAGATTTCGTATTTTCTTTTAAATTGTTCTATTATGCGTAAGTGAACTTTAAAACATAAATGGTTAATAAATTTCTAACATCGGCTTGCCTAGCAAGTATTGTGTTAGGCGCCATCACGATCTCGTGGGTTGGGAATTTGGGTCGTGACAAGTTGGTAACTGAGCACTAGGTTGCATAGGTCTTACAATTCACAAACAAGCTTGATAGAGTTTGAGGGGTCGGTACGGAGACGTCTGTACTTATCTCTCAAAAGCTATGAATTTAGGAACAAACTCAGTTTTTATTTCTACTTTGTCGTTCAATTCTTGGTATCTCAAATACTGATTGAACTCTTCTACTCTCTCGCAGATGGCGAGAACACAGTGCTTCTTCTTCTGCTAACCAACTACCCGATCTTCCAGCAACAGCTCCAATTAGGGGGCAGAGGCAGAGGCCGCGTCAGAGGCCGAGGCAGGGGCAAGACTCAGCCCGTTGCTCATACTGCAGCCCCAGCTGCGGAGCCCCAGATTGAGATTGAGGGAGGGGGCTCCAGCCCAGACCATTCCAACTAGACCAGCTCAGGTCCCAGAGGGGTTTATTGCTACCCCGGTACTTTAGGATGCTTTGGTACGATTAGTGGGCAGTGTAGCCCAGACTGGCGCACTCCCTGTTCCAGCAGCCGCATCTCAGGCTGGAGGAGGGGTCCAGACCCCTGTTACCCACACTCCTAATCAGACTACTCCTCAGGTTCAGACCCCAGCAGCCAATCCGGTTGGGGTAATTCAGCCACTAGCTGCAGCCCCGATTTCTAATAGGGCAGCTATGTCCACCGATGCTTTGCGGAGATTTGACAGGTTCATCAAGCTTTTCCATGTTCACTTCAGTGGTGCTACTTCAGAGGATCCTCAGGAATATCTAGACAGTTGTCATGAGGTTCTTTGTAATATGGGTATTTTGGAGACCAATGGGGTCGACTTCAATGTGTTTCAGATGGCTGGTTCCGCCAAGAAATGGTGGAGGGATTATTTGTTGACATGACCAGTTGGGTCGCCTGCTCTGAATTTGGATCAATTTTCTCATCTCTTTATCGAGAAGTTTTTGCCTGTTACTACCAGAGAAGAGAAGCGTCGTCAGTTTGAGTGCCTTCAGCAAGGCGGCATGACAGTTACCCAGTATGAGAATCGTTTTGTGGATTTGGCTTGGCATGCTATTATTTTGTTGCCTACTGAGAGAGAGAGAGAGGGGGTTAGGAGATTTATTGAGGTCCTTGCCCAGCCCATCAGGTTGCAGATGCCTAAGGAGACAGGGATTAAGATTTCATTTCAAGATGCGGCCAATGTTGCTAGGAGAGTTGAGACGGTTCTCGGGATGGGAAGTCAGGGTTCAGGCAAGAGACCTCGCCATTCCGGTAGATTCAGCGGTGCCTCATCTAAGGGCGGAGATACTCAGGGTAGAGGCCATTTAATTCAGCACTTCAGACGTCCCATGGTGCTTCAGAAGGTCGTGGCTCTTACTTGCCTTATGCTGATCAGTCAGCTCTGATCAGAGCACCTCCTCTTCAGAGTTATTATCATGGTCAGCTGGTTCGTCAGGGTCAGCCTCAGTATCAGGATGGTTGTTATGAGTGTGGTGAGTATGGGCACATTCAGAGATCTTGTCCGAAATTTTTGGGTAATCAGCTTCAGTACCAGAATTCTTGTGCCATAGTTCTGGAACCAGCTGCAGCACCACCTATCCATCCAGCCAGGGGTAGGGTCAGGTAGTTAGAGGAAGAGGTCAGAATGCTAGAGGTGGAGGTCAGTATGCTAGAGGTGGAGGTCAGTATGCTAGAGGTGGAGGTCAGCCTGCTAGAGGTGGTGGCTAGCCCGTTAGAGGTGGAGGACCACCTGTCAGGAGTCCTCCTAGTGATGCAGTTCAGGGTGGTGGGGTCCAGCCCCGATTATATGCATTTCCAGCTAGACCTGAGGCGGAGTCCTCCGATGCAGTTATCTCAGGTACCATTTCAGTTTGTAATAAAGATGCTTCAGTTTTGTTTGATTCAGGGTCTACTTATTCCTATGTGTCATCCTATTTTGTCTCGTATTTGGTTATGCCCCGCGATTCTTTGAGTGTCCCTGTTTATGTTTCTACACCGGTGGGGGATGATATTGTTGTAGATTGTGTATATCGTTCGTGTGTAGTCATTATTGAGGGTCTTGAAACTAGTGTAGACCTTTTGCTTCTTGACATGGTCAATTTTCATGTCATATTGAGCATGTATTGATTGTCACCTTATTATGCAATCTTGGGCTGTCACGCCAAGACAATTACTTTAGCTTTTCCGGGATTGCCTCGGTTAGAATGGAAAGGGATTTCTAGTCATTCTCCCAGCAGAGTGATTTTTTACGTCAAGGCTCGTTGCATGGTTGAGAAAGGATGTTTGGATTATTTGGCTCATATTCGTGATTCTGATGCCAAAGTTTCTTTAATAGAATCAATGCCTATTGTTCGGGAGTTTCCCGAAGTGTTTCCTGCAGACCTGCTTGGGACGCCACCCGACAGGGATATCAATTTTTGTATTGATGTTTCTCCGGGCACTCACCCCATTTCTATTCCTCCATACTGTATGGCCCCACCAGGATTGAAACAACAGTTGCAAGACCTGCTTGATAAGGGTTTTTTCAAACCTAGTGTCTCACCCTAGGGTGCCGATTTTGCTTGTAAAGAAGAAGGATGGATCGATGAGGAAGTGTATGGATTACCGGCAGTTGAATAAATTTACTATCAAAAATAAGTATCCGTTGCTGAGAATTGATGATTTATTTGATCAGCTTCATGGTGCCAGTGTGTTTTCAAAAATTGATCTGAGATCGGTCTACCATCAGTTGAAGATTAGGGCGTCTGATGTTCCTAAAACAGTCTTTCGGACAAGGTATGGGTATGGGCACTATGAATTTATGGTGATGTCTTTTGGCTTGACTAATGCGCCAGCAGCTTTTATGGATTTGATGAATTGGGTTTTCAAGCCTTATCTGGATTCCTTCATAATTGTGTCCATTGATGATATTCTTATATACTCACGCAGTCAGGAGGAGCATGAACAACACCTCCGTATATCACTCCAGACTTTGAGGGATAATCAGTTGTATGCAAAATTTTCAAAGTGTGAGTTCTGGTTAGATTCAGTAGCTTTCTTGGGCCACGTCGTATCAGCCAAGGGTATTCAGGTAGATTCTAAAAAGATAGAGGCAGTCAAGAACTGGCCTAGACCCACTTCAGCCACGAAAATCAGGAGTTTCTTGGGTTTGGCGGAATACTACCGTTGTTTTGTGGAGGGGTTCTCGTCTATAGCAGCCCGATGATGAGATTGACTCAGAAGGGTGCCCCATTTAAATGGTCGGATGAGTGCGATGCGAGCTTCCAGAAGCTCAAGACAGCCTTGATTTCAGCACTGGTATTGGTGTTACCATTAGGTTCAGGATCCTTCACCGTATATTGTGACGCTTCCCGTGTTGGGTTGGGAGCGGTATTGATGCAAGAGGGAAAGGTGATAGAATATGCATCTCGTCAGTTAAAGATTCATGAGAAGAATTATCATGTCCATGACTTAGAGTTGGCATCCATTGTTCACGCGTTGAAGATTTGGAGGAACTATCTTTATGGCGTGCCATGTGAGGTTTACACAGATCATTGTATCCTCCAGTACTTGTTCAAGCAAAAGGATCTCAATTTTAGGCATAGGAGATGGTTAGAGTTGTTGAAATCCTATGATGTCACGATATTGTATCATCCGAGAAAGGCCAATGTGGTGGCCGATGCATTGAGTAGGAAAGCAGTAAGTATGGGCAGCCTTGCATGTAATCCAGTTGGTGAGAGACTGTTAGCTTCAGACATTCAGACGTTGGCTAATCAGTTCGTGAGGTTGGATATTTCTCCCAGACATGTTCTAGCTTGTACAGTTGCTCGGTCTTCCTTATTCGAGCGTATCATAGATCGGCAGGATGATGACCCGCTTGATGGTCCTTAGGGACACAGTTCGGCACGGTGGCGCCAAGAAGGTTACAATTGGAGGTGATGGTGTTTTGAGGACACATGGTCGTATATGTGTGCTTAATGTTGATGGCCTTCGTGAGTTAATTCTTGAAGAAGCTCACAGTTCTAAGTATTCTATTCACTCGGGTGCTTCCAAGATTTACCAGGACCTGCGACAGCACTACTGATGGCGAAGGATGAAAAAGGATATTGTTGCTTATGTGGCTCGTTGTTTGAATTGACAACAGGTGAAATATGAGCATGAGAGACCTGGTGGTTTACTTCAGCAGATAGAGATTCCTGAGTGGAAGTGGGAGCATATCACTATGGACTTCGTTGTTGGACTCCCACGGACTCAGAGGAAGTTCGACGCCGTTTGGGTTATTATGGATAGGTTGACTAAATCAGCACATTTCATTCCAGTGGCAAGTACTTACACTTTGGAGCGGTTGGCAGAGATATATGTTCGAGAGATTGTTCGCCTTCATGGTGTGTCCGTGCCTACCATTTCTGATCAAGGCACGCAGTTTACCTCGCACTTTTGGAGGGCAGTTCAGCAAGAGTTGGGTACCCGAGTTGAATTGAGCACTACATTTCATCCACAGACGGACGAGAAGTCCGAGCGTACTATTCAGATTCTAGAAGATATGCTTCGTGCTTGTGTTATTGACTTTGAAGGTTCTTGGGATCAATTTTTGCCGTTAGCAGAGTTTGCCTACAATAATAGTTATCAGTCGAGCATTAAGATGGCTCCCTATGAGGTGTTATATGGTAGGCGGTGTAGATTGCCAGTTGGGTGGTTTGAGCCGGGAGAGGCTCGATTATTGGGTACAGACTTAGTTCAAGAGGCCTTAGATAAGGTCAAGATTATACAAGATCGACTCTGTGCAGCTCAGTCTAGGAAAAAGAGTTACGCCGATCGTAAGGTTCGAGATGTGGAATTCATTTTTGCAGAGAGAGTATTACTTCGGGTGTCGCTCATGAAGGGTGTCATGAGATTTGGGAAGAAGGGCAAGTTGAGCCCTAGGTATATCGGGCCATTTGATATTCTTGATAGAGTGTGGGAGGTGGCTTATAGACTTGTGTTGCCTCCAGGGTTATCTTCAGTTCATCCGGTATTCCACGTGTCTATGATCAGGAAATATCATGGTGACCCGTCCCACGTGTTATATTTTAGCTCTGTCCAATTGGACAAAGACTTGACTTATGAGGAGGAGTCGATAGCTATTTTAGACCGGCAGGTTCGTCAGTTGAGATCAAAGAGTTACCCTTCAGTTCGAGTTCAGTGGAGTGGTCAGCCTGTTGAGGCAGCTACTTGGGAGTCCGAGTCGGACATGCAGAGTAGATATCCCCACTTGTTTGTCAGTTCAGGTAATTTTCTATGTCCGTTCGAGGACGAACGCTTCTTTTACAGGTGGAGATTGTGATGACCCAAAAAGTCATCTTATAAAATAAGACCCCATTCCAGGCTCATTAGCCTTAAAAATATTAATTTATTTATCTCGATTGGCATGCGCAGTCCGGGCGTGAAACCGTAAAGCTTTTATATGAAAATATGAGAAATACTAATTTTTAGAATTTAAAGTTTGGTTTTAGTTGACTTGAGTCAATAATTTGAATAAACGGACCCGAATCTGTATTCCAACGATCCCGGGAGATTCGCAGTAAAATATGGGACTTGGGCGTATGCCCGGGATTGAATTCCGAGGTCTTGAGCCTTAGAAATCAATTAAAGAAATTATTTTGTTGAATTATTAATGAAATAAAGAAAAGAATTAATGTTTGAAACCGTTGGTATCGGGCCCATATTTTGGTTCCTGAGCCGATACATGTTTGTTATGGTATTTAAGTCCTATCTGTGAAATTTGGTGAGAAACGGAGGTTATTTGACGTGATTCGGACGTCCGGTTGAGAAATAATGAACTTAAAGTGTTCTTGAGAAAAATGATGAGTTTGAGGTTTAACTCATAGTTTTACATGTTATTTTCATGATTTGATCGCAAGAGAAAGTCTGTATGATATTTTTAGACTTGCGTGCATGTTTGGTTTAGAGCCCCGAGGGCTCGGGTGAATTTTGGATAGGCCACGGGGTGCTTCACACTCAAAAATTTGCTAGTTTTTTTGTTGTTTTCTGGTGCCCAGTCTTTTCTTCTTTGCGTTTGCAATACCCAGTCGCGAACGCATAGAGTACTATTGGACAAGGCCTTTTGTTCTGTGTGAACGCAGGACCCTTCACGCAAACGCGGTGGGCTGGGGGGAAGACCCTACACGAACACGGTTGGGCCCTCGCGAACGTATAAGGTTAATTGGGCCTGGGAGAGGAGCCTCATTTGTTCTACGCGAATGCGGCCCCATGGTCGCGAACGCAGAAGCCAGGTGCCTCAACTCTATACGAATGCGGACAGGCCCACGCGAACGCGATGAAAGCTTGCCCAGGTATATAAATTCAATTTTAAACACTGACTGAACTCTTTTTCTTCCTATTTTTCGAATTACCTAGTCCTAAGGACGATTTTCTTTGCCAAAGTTCATCCCCAAAGTGTTGGTAATCAATTCTAAACTTATCTCTTTCAATTACCCAATGATTTTCATCATTTTTCAATCCAAAATCAAGAATTTTCATGGTAAAAGTTGAGGGTTTGGGTAGAATTAGGGAATTTTGTAAAAATGGGATTTTGACCTCGAATTGAGGTTGGATTTCGAAACTAATTGCATATTCGGGTTCGGGGTGAATGGGTAAACATAATTTGGTCCGAATCCTGAGTTTGGACCAAGCGGGCCCGGGGTCGGGTTTTTACTTTTTTTTTAGAAAACTTAGTAAAATCATAAATTTTCAGTAAAGTTACTTCCTTTAGCCTTAATTAATGATATTAAACTAATTATGATTAGATTCGAGTGTATTGGAGGTGAATTTCAAAGGAAAAGCTATAATTGAGTAGTGAGTGGCCTGCGAATTTGAGATAAGTGCTTGGTTTAACCTTGACATGAGGGAATAAGAATCCCCAACTTAAATGCTATATGAATTTACATGTGTGTGGTATATAGGTGAGGTGAAGAGTATCTATGCACCACCAAATTGTCTGTTAACATGATCGTTTTCCCCGGTTTCCAATTATTTGTTTCCGGACTTATTTCATGATCATTGAGGTTTATATGTCTATTTGAATTCGTTGATTCATTGTTAATTATTGATTCAAGTAATTTGGAAGTATTGGTTGTTCTTTGATTTTGTTAGATTACATAATGATTAAGATGGTTGTCAATGTTACATTATACATTTCGTTTTGTTTCGCTGTGTAGTGATAATTGATGAAGTTATGAGTTTTACACCTTCTGTTTATATTTGTTGAGGTACAAAAAAGTTGTGAAAGGCTTGGCCTGGATTGTGAAAGTTTTTATAAATAAACTGATATGATATGTCTGGTGGGATCGGGTCGCACGCCGCAACGAGGAGTAATAAGGGTGGACAGGTGGGCTCGAGTTGCACGCCGCAACAGGAGAAATAAGGGTGATATATATAGGGATGAGCAATAAGGGTGTACAGATGAGAGCGGGTTGCGCGCCGCAACAAGGAGCGATAAGGGTGAATATTCATGTTTTACTGATTTTCAAAAATAAGGATTTGGAGAACTCCTATTTTAATAAAAAAGTTTTTATACTCTGATTTTTATTGTGATTTAAATTGAAAGTTGGAAAAACCTGAAGAGTTGATTATAGTTGATATTTGAAAAGAGTTATCCGAGTTGCTTTTGTTTAATTTTGCAAGCTATTGGTTATCGAGTTTATTATTGTTATTATTTCTTTCTTGCTTTATTATACATGTTGTTTACAGGTTATGTAGTTAATTCCCCGCCATAGCCTCATCACTACTTCATCGAGGTTAGGCTTGGCACTTACTCAGTACATAGGGTCGGTTATACTGATACTACACTCTGCACTATTTTGTGCAGATCCAGGTACGGGCCAGCATTAGGAAATTTTAGTAGCCGCATTCATCGTTCGGAGACACGAGGTAGATATGTCGGCGTCCGCAGATTCTTGGAGTCTTCTCTTAGTTCTTTAGATATTGTTTTTATTATATTCAAAACAGTTAAATTATTTCTTCCAGCCTATTATTTGTAGTATTCTTAGTAGTTCGTGAATTGTGACACCAGACCCTGGGTAGGTATATGGTTATCTATATTTAGTTCGAGGTTCGATTTATTTATTCGGTTATTATTATTATTCATGGAATCATTTGATGGAAAGTATTAGATTTTGTATTTGCTTTTAAATTGTTCTATTATGCGTAAGTGAACTTTAAAACGGAAATGGTTAATAAATTTCTAACATCGGCTTGCCTAGCAAGTATTGTGTTAGGCGCCATAACGATCCCGTGAGTTGGGAATTTTGGTCGTGACAGCATTACCAGAGATCGGGTAAGGGCTCGAAATTACCTTGAGGGGAAGGTGTTAGGCACCCCTCGAGGTTCACAACGGTGGGTCTCGGCCGAACTTAATTAAGCGAATTAGTCTTAAAGGCAAATAAAGCAATTTAGACAAAAATGCATTACTTTAAAATAGGAATTAAAGGGGTCCTATGTTTTTTAGCCTATAGAATCGTTTCCATGCAATATTTGGTAACTTTCTCCAAGTTGGGGTGCTACACATAGTATTAGCGCACGAGTCATCATCTCTTTTACTACCCAATTACTATCTTCCAGTTGTTACTTAAGCGTTCTAGTAGCTTCTAACTCGTGACTTATGCGTGCACTACTCGTCCCTTACCTATGGTCCTGGAGGTGCTTAGGACCTCTATTTAAGGTAGTTCTAGACTGACCTATGTTGCTTAAAATGTAAAAAATCTAGATGACAAACAAAAATTCAGATAGGACTATCATGTAAGGAGCAAACAAGGGCTCATGTTAACCTCCACAAGTAACAATAAATGCACGTAGTTCAATTAGCAAATTTCATTAATTTAGGATCCTATAGGCAGGATATCTAGATGGGCATAAGCAAAATGTAAGAAGGCAGTTTATTAAAACGAGCATTTGGACCTACTAGCTTGCCCACTAATTTGATTAAGTTTTGAATTTGGGCACATTTCAGGCAGCAAGATGTCAAAATTGTTAGGCCCATAATTCTTAATAGCCCTACATGTTTGCCTAAGTGATAACCATAACTGATTAATAGAATCCTATAGGCATGGTATCTACAATTGTTAATTATAGACCTATAACATGGTTTCTAAGCGAGTTACTGATTTTAACTCGTAAAAACAAACAGGTTTTATCTTTTTTAGACCCTATAGGCATGCTTTCTAATTTTGCAAAATTATTTAGCTCCTATAGACATGATTTCTAAGTGTTGAAACTGATTACAAACATGATTTCTAAGTTTACAAACTGATTTAAACTATAGGCATGATATGTATTAGTTTAAATCCTATAGACATGATTTCTAGGTTTTGAAACTGATTCCTTTTATTCCTATAGACATGGTATCTAAATTGAAGACAACTGATTTTTTTCCATCTCCTATAGGCATGATATCTATTAATCACATATGGGTAAAATTTTAAACAAGTTTCCAGGAAAGTTTATTAATTTACACAAATAAGATCCTATACGCATGATCACTAATGCACGTTGAGATTGAAAATATGTGTAGATTCTATGAACATAGATTTCTAATGGAGAGTTAATACAAGACCTATAAGCAGGGTCTCCAGTATGCCAAAGAATGGAAAATGCAGAGTCACACATAGTCAGAAAAACCCTATAGGAAGGATCTCTAAACGAGTAGTAACATTCACATAATCAATACAATAGACCTATATACAGGATTTCTAAACGATTAGTAACAATCCACAATTAACACAGTAACCTATACGCAGGATTTCTACTCGAGTTTTGAATAAAGATATATAAACCCCCCAGCTTTTACTAATATCCCCAGATCTATTTATTACATCAACTATTGCATTATTACAGCCCAATAATGAATAAATTACATAACAAAATTCATTAGACTATAGGGAGCCTTAGCAGGCCCAATATTAACCTGGAAATCAGGCCTTCAAGCAAAGCAAGTCTGAAGTATACAGGAGGTCCATCCATGATGCACAAAATTGGGCTTCTGGTGTGTCAAAGTTCCCAAGGGCTTCAGGGGCCCAGGGCAATGCTCACACCAGAACCTTACTTAGAGAAACAGTAGTTTGTAAAATATTCGAAGACCAACCCCTATGTGTCAGAGTTCAGAGGAGTCTTAAGGACCCTAGGCAATGCTCACATTGGGGGTGGTAGGACCCTATATAACTAAGAGTAGAAGTTGGAAAACAGTATATAAAGGGTAGGGGAACAGTTTTAGAAACACAGTTTGATTTTTAGGAGCAAACAGATTCAATTTACAGGACTGCAAACAGAACTTCACCTAGCACAAACAGAGTCCATATTTAGCATATGGTTCAAACAAACTGGTATTGGTTCAGACATAGATATTGTATTAGTATTTAAAGCAATCACAAAAGAGAAAGGATACTAGTTTAGAAAGAAGTAAGCAGGAATCATAGATCAGACAGAAGCATGCTAAGGTTGAAATAAACTAACCACATAAGCACATAGAACAAAATAGGATAACAAAAGTTAACACATACCAGTTAGGAAGAAAGTAAACAAGAATATAATGGCAGTTTGGATCCAGAGAGTTTAGCCTTGGCTTCCAGCCGGCTAAACAAGTGCGGAAAATCAGAGTGATAGAAAGAACTCAAGTTTATGAGAGAACAGCAGCTTTGAGAATTTTGAATTGTAAAAATTTTTCAGTAAAGAAGTTGTGCGTGCGAGTGTAAGGGTCTCAGTGTAAGTCTCTTTGTATATAGGTAGGTGTGTCTGAGTGTAAGTGTGTAAGCCTTTCTGAAATAGTAACAATGAAAGGATTTTTATAGCATACAGTAGAGTAAAACCAAATAAGGTAGGAAAATTAATGGCACACAAATAAGGTGCAGAGATCCGTCAATCAGTCAATTAGGGTTAACACAAACCAATTAATAGGACAGAATCACATAAGTATTACTTAAATTAAGGAACATCTTTCATGGAATAAACCAGCAGACAAGATTGGGGCTAAATAAGGTAAGCAGTAAGTCTAGAAATCAATTATAAATCGGCCCCAATAATCAAAGCACAAAAATCAGGCCAGTAATAGAATTAAGGAAAGTAGCACCAATTAGTAATCACACATAAAGAAAGAATAGGTAAAAGTATGACAAGGAAATATCGCTATTAACACAATTTCAAACCCTAATTTAAGCAATAAAATCAATTAACATGCTAATTTATAGAGCTGAGGTAAACGGGCAAAAATAATGAAATAAATAGTTGAATTAATTGAAAGCCTAAGTCATAAAAGCATGGAGATGAAACTCAAGCAAAACAAATCAGTCGAAAAGTAAAGAAGAAAACAAGAGTGGAACATTTAAACATTTTTTGCAGAAATCCCTTGAAAATCGAAACCCTAGCTTTTAGGGTAAAAATAAAATTCGGTTAACAATGAGAGCAAAACAAAAATTCATTGAGGAAAAATGCCATACAGACACAAAAATACCTCAGATCTATAGAGATCTGAACAGATTCAAACGAAAAATAGCTAAGTTTATGAAGATAAACAAAAGTGAATCAGATCTGGTGTGAACCAGAGATTTGAAACCATAGAAACACGAAAGTGGTAGTACTCACAGACATAGAGGTGAATATAGAAGGATTAGTCTAGAAAAGAGATATTTTGAACCAAGTCTGGTTTGAATCTCTTGAGAATCCATCAAGTAGCATGAGAATCACAACACCAGTAGAGATGTGAGGCCGGATAAGGCCTAAAATTGAAGAGAAACCACCATGAATCAAAGGGATATCAGTGACGGCGGGCTAGGGTTAGAAGGGGGATGAGAGAGAAGAGAGAGAAAAGGGGTTTCAAGGATGGCGAGTTTGGAAAATGGGGTAGGGTTTAGGAGGTTAGTCTAATTAAAAAAGGAAAGTGTATCCTGGACCGTTGATCTCCTAACATCAACGGCCAGGATTAGTTCTAGGATGGGGTGGGTATGGATAATGGGATATTGGGTTTGGATATTGGCTTCCGAGCTGCCTACATATCCCTGGTTTTGCTAAAATCAGGTAGTGTGTAGTTCTGGATCCACCGGCGAAATACACCGATGAAGTTATCAAAAGGACGGATATAAGGTTTCGAATAGGATGAAATGGTTGTGGTGAGTGGTCAGTTTCGAAATAATTTGAAGGAAATAGAGCGAGATTGCTCCTGTTGGGATAAAAATTACTCACTGGGTCATCTGCAAGTCAAAAGATGTACTGCAAACATATACGTATTAACTTTGCATAAGTTAGACATGATGCAAATTCCCTTCAGACCGTGATAATTGTCTTTGGACCGTTGAGGATGACGTCCTTAGACCATGATGTCCCGGGCCATGAGTTGTGCAGTAAGGGATTTGCAGGCCATGAAATGATGTTCTCGGGCCATGAAAATGGTGCCTGCGAACCATGACGCCTTTGAATAATGATGTGCAAGTTTGAGAAATCCTCAGGCCATGGAATGATGTCTTCCGGCTATGAGGATGGTGCCTTCAGACTATGACGTTATCGGATAAGTTGGCTATATTTCAGCCCATGAGGTGCAGAGACATAATTCTAGAAGTGATAAGACATGTCTTAGTCTTATATAAAGTTGAGGGCAGAGCTTAGCCCGAGAGAAGAGAACAATTCAAGAGAGACAATGCTTAGCCTCGTGTGAGATTCAGGATAGTGCTTAGTCCCATACAAAGAAAAGGCAGTGCTTAGCCTTATGCAAATAGGGAGGCAGGGCTTAGCCTCATGCAAGATTCGGGACAGTGCTTAGTCCTATGCAAATAGAAGGCAGTGTTTAGCCTTATGCATGGATCGGGACAGTGCTTAGTGCCATGCAAAATTCGGGACAGTGCTTAGTCCCATGTAAAGAGAAGGCAGTGTTTAACCTTATGCAAAGATCGGGACAGTGCTTAGTCCCATGCAAAGAGAAGGCAGTGCTTAGCCTTATGCAAATAGGGAGGCAGGGCTTAGCCTCATGCAAGATTGAGACGGAGCTTAGTCTCATGCAAAGAGAAGCCAATGCTTAGCCTTATCCAAATAGGGAGGCAGGGCTTAGCCTCATGCAAGATTGAGACAGAGCTTAGTCTCATGCAAAATTCGGGACAATGCTTAGTCCCATGCAAAGAAAAGGCAATGCTTAGCCTTATGCAAATAGGTAGGCAGGGCTTAGCCTCATGCAAGATTGAGACAGCACTTAGTCTCATGCAAGTGTAAGAGTAAGAGTGAAATGTTCTTAGCTGACAATGTGTTTTGTGCATAGCGATTGTGTTGCTGCGATGATGTTTATCATGATGTCATAGTCCTGCATCCAAATAAAAGTTGTGAGTTTTGTGGGGAAGGTTGGTTTGTTCCTTTGGTTGCTCGATTTTCTCTGTTCTGTCTGAAGATCATGTTCAAAATATTAGGGTAGCATTTGGCTAAAGCAAAGTTTCTTTTTCAAAAGCATACGTGCATAACTTTCAAAAGACATAGTAGTATATAGTTTAGAAATTAGTTAGATGAACCAGTAACTATGACATTATTAGAGACATTGTGACTTCCTCTTCCGAGAATTTTGGGGGTCCTCTTCAAAATTCTGCCCCAGTTAACTAGATGACTTTTCTGACTGCTCCATATGTTGTGGTTGGCTGAACTTGCTTCGGAATTTTGAGGGTCCTCCTCAAAATTCTGCCCCAGTTTCTGATTGTGGGGAAAAATGGAAATTTTATTGAATTGTGACCGAACCCACAGGGTTGCCTATGTATCCCCTCTTAAACGGAAATCAGGTCAAGCGTAGTTCAATTTACATCATATGGAGAAGCATAAATAGTATACACATATTATCTTTTGACTGCATCTGAATTGATAGGCTTTGGCCAGATTTCTCCGTCCATCTCTGCGAGTATGAGTGATCCTCCTGTCAGTACTCTGTGAATTATGTAATGACCTTGCCAGTTGGGAGAAAATTTCCATTTGGCCTCATCTTGATGTGGAAAGATCTGTTTCAGTAACAGCTGCCCTGGCGTGAACTGTCTTGGTCTGACCTTTTATTGAAAGCCCTGAACATTCTATTATGATAGAGCTGGCCGTGACACACTGCATTTATGCTCTTGCCATCTATGAGGGATAATTTCTCATAGCAGTTCCTTATCTATTCTGCATGGCTGAGTTCGGCTTCTTGTATGATTCTTAAAGAAGGAATTTCTACCTGGGGGGGAATGACAACTTCAGTACCATAAACCAGCAGATAGGGAGTTGCCCCGGTAGATATGCGAACTGTACTACGGTATCCCAATAGGAGAATGGTAATTTATCATGCCATTGTTTGTGATTCTCTACCATTTTCCTTAGAATTTTCTTGATATTTTTGTTGGCAACTTCCACGGCTCCATTCATTTGAGGCATGTATGTTGTGGAATTCTTGTTCTTGATTTTGAAAGTTTCACACATGGATTTCATCATATCACTATTGATATTGGTGGCATTGTCAGTGATAATAGACTCTGGAACCCCAAATCGACAAACAATCTGGTCTCTGACAAAATCTGCGATGACTTTCTTGGTTACTGCTTTGCAGGATGCAGATTCAACCTATTTGGTACAGTAATCAATGGTCACTACAATGAATCAGTGCCCGTTTGAAGCAGTGGGTTCGATTGGACCGATGACATCCATTCCCTAGGCAGCGAAAGGCCAATGTGAGCTTGTTGCATTAAGATCGTTTGGCGGCACATGTATCATGTCTGCATGTATCTGGCATTGGTATCATTTCTGAACATACCGTATGTAGTATGTTTCCATGGTCATCCAAAAGTATCCGAC
This sequence comes from Nicotiana knightiana, assembly GCA_005239525.1. Lineage (NCBI taxonomy): Eukaryota > Viridiplantae > Streptophyta > Magnoliopsida > Solanales > Solanaceae > Nicotiana > Nicotiana knightiana. The sequence continues at coordinate 292,392 of ML411610.1, forward strand.
CCTGAGTATCTTCTTGGTCAAGATAAAGTCGTTCATATGTGGGACGCAGGTTCCGGCATGTATTTCCTTGAACAATTTGGAAGCCTCTTGTCATGACCCAAAATCCTATCTTAGGTCGTGATGGCGCCCAACAGCGGGGTCAGGCAAGCCAACACTCAATATACTAAGGGTTCTTTCTTATTAGATTAAACATCTCAACATATACTCAGTTTTTAAAACTTAAAACATGAATCGACAAGAATAATTAGCATTTTTAATCAAAAGCAGTCATAAGAGGCGTGAGCCAATATATATACAAACCCGAAATCCACAATAACTATCACGTGCCAGGAACTAGTGTCACAAGTCCTACGGGCATACTAACAGAATATACAAAAGATATACTATACAGTCCCACTGTCTGAAGGAAATAGACGGGAAACAAGCAAAAGAAACCCCATGGTGCTCCCGGAGATCACCAGGAGAAAAGCAGCTCATCGTGAAGTCAGGTCCGTCTATAATCAAATTCAAGCTCCGGTCCGACAACCAGATGCACCAGCCTCAGAACCTATACAATTAAGTATAGAAGCATAGAATGAGTACATAAATATATATGTACCCAGTGAGTATCCCGCCTAACCTCGAAGAGGTAGTGACGAGAGGTCGACATGACACTCACTAAGGTCCAACAATATAATTTAACAGAATATGATGGAAACGGTAGGCATGTAAGGGCAGTGAAGCAACAAATATATATATAAGGCACTGAAATCCAAGGAAGTACTGAGAATGAATAAAACAATTACTACTTCACCTTCCCCCAATTATCTGTCAAATCAATGTCCATGAATTTAGTAACAAATAAATCATGCGCATGCAGGGTAAGGACAGCCGGCCGGAGTCATAAGATAGTCATGTTTGTGCACTGCCGAGGGTCGAACGGTCCGAACCATAAGTGCACCTTTCCATAAATTACTCACATCCATGCATTGCCGAGGATCGAACGGCCCGAACCAAAAGTGAATATTTGCCATAAAGTAATCCTCTCTATGCACTGCCGAGGATCGAATGGCCCGAACCAAAAGTGCATCTGTCAGTCCGCCATGGCGTACGTCCCGTTCCCATAAGAGTGGGGGAAATCACACTCCGCTCGCGGAATGTAAATTGCGAAGCGGTCACATGCACACACGTTATTCCTTTTTAAATTACTTTTCAGTGAACAATTCCTTACAAATTTTCTCAAATTCCACGACCTCAGGGAAATAATCCGCATGTAACATTTAATTTATTAAGCATATAGTTCATATCAAGTAAAACACAAGGCATGATATGGGCCTAACTACCCCGACATAATAGTAATAGCTGCTACATACCGACTCTCATCACTTTGTACATACGTAGCCCCCACAATTATCACATATAGCATTTAAATCACCTAGGGGGACAGTTTCCCCTTACAAGGTTAGAAAGGAGACTCACCTCGTGTCGAATCTACTTCCCAGACCAAGAACGGGCCCGAAACTCTGAACTTTACATCCAATGACTCGAAACTAGCCAAATGTTATACAAACACATCAATTTACGCTCAAAGTATGGAAATTCTCCTACTTATTTAGTAAATTCATCATCCTTGAAGAAATCCCAAAATTCACCCCGGGCCCGCACGCTCGGATTCCGAAAATTCACGAAGGAACCACTCACCCATAGCATAAGGATCATTAGAACATTATTTTTACTTGATTTCATAGCTAATTGACGGGTAATTCTCTAAATTCTCGAAAGCCCTAGGTTACAACCCAATTCTTGATTTTTACTAATTAAGAAGGTTAACTTAACTAAGAATTCATGAATTAAACCAACTTTGGGATGGAATTTACTTACCTCACAGTGGTTGGGTCGTGGAGCCCCTTTCCCAAGCTCTCAATGTGTTTTAATGGAGGAAGGAATGAAGAAAACAATGAAGAATCCCGTATTTAAGAGGCACACTGCCTGACAGTGGTTCCGCACATGCGGCACAAGGACTGCACCTGCAGTCTCTCACCTGCGAGCAAAGGCTCGCACCTGCGGAAATAGACGAGGAAGCCTGAGCCCGCACCTGCAGTGAGTAGACCGCACCTGCGTCTCCGCTCCTGCGGAACTTTGTCCACATGTGTGAGAAATAGGCTGCACGCTGGGGGTCGCACCTATGAGGCTGGGACCGCAGGAGCGGTCCCGCACCTGCGATTGGGCAACCGCACCTGCGGTCACACCAGAACATGTGCACCAACAGCTATTTAAGCTGGTTTTTGGCCTAGTGTGGTGTCCGGGAGCCACATGGGCCCACCCGAGCCCACCTGAGCCCCCTCCAAATATACCAACAAATACCAAATCATAATACAGATTCGCTCGAGCCTTCGGAACACCCAAAACAACGCTAAAACTCAAAATCACACCTCAAAACCCCTAGAACCAAACTTAGGAACTTTAAGTTTTCTTGACTGCGCTAACAACGCGCCGGACCGACCTATACTACTCGGAATGACACCAAATTTTGCAGGCATGTCATAAATGACATAACGGAACTATTCCTGATCTCAGAATTCCGTCCAGACCTCGATAACTCAAAAACACATCCCAAACCATAATAGGAACCTAAGTAACTCTTATTTCAATATTGGGCGCCGAAACGCTTCCATGTCATCCAAAACCCATTCCGAACATACGCCCAAGTCCGAAATTAACATACGAAGCTACCGGAACTGTCGAAACTTGATTCCGAGGTCATTTACTAAAAATGTTGACCGAAGTCAAACTTTGGCCTTAAAGGCTAACCTTAAGGAACCAAGTGTTCCTATAGCACTCTAAACACTTCCGAATCCCGAACCACCAGTCCCCGCAAGTCATAAGTCATAATAAGCCGCTATGGGAAGTTTCATTTTGGGGAACGGGGTCCCATAATGCAAAAAGACCGGTCGGGTCGTTACATTCTCCACCTCTTAAACAAACGTTCATCCTCGAACGGGTCTAGAATCATACCTGAAGTGCTGAATAAGTGCGGATATCTGCTCCGCATGTCCTCTTTGGACTCCCAGGTCGCTTCCTCGATTGGTTGGCCCTTCCAGTGGACCTTCACTACAGAAACTCTCTTGGACCTCAACTAGCGATCCTGTCTATCAATAATAGCAACTGGCTCCTCTTCGTAGCCCAAACTCTCATCCAACTGAATAGTGTTGAAATCAACCACGTGAGAGATGTTGGCGTGGTACCTCCGGAGCATGGATACATGAAAGACAGATGAACTGCTGATAAACGGGGAGGTAAGGCTAGCTCATAAGCAACCTCCCTAACTCGCCTCAACACCTCGAAGGGACCTATAAACCTCGGGCTCAGCTTTCCCTTCTTCCCAAACCTCATGATACCCTTCATCGACGAGACCTTCAACAGAACCTTGTCTCCCTCCATAAATGATACATCACGCGCCCTCTGATCCGTGTAACTAATCTGTCTGGACTGTGCTGTGCCGAGCCTCTCCTGAATCAACTTCACCCTCTCCAAAGCATCCTCACCAGGTCGGTACCATATAACTTAGCCTCACCAGGCTCAAACCACCCGATAGGGGAACGACATCTCTGGCCATACAAATCCTCAAATGGGGCCATCTCGATGTTTGACTGGTAACTATTATTGTAAAAAAACTCGGCAAAGGCAAGAACTGGTCCCACTGACCCCCGAAGTCAATCACGCATGTCCTGAGCATGTCCTCCAATATCTGAACTGTACGCTCCGACTGGCCATCAGTCTAAGGGTGAAACGATGTGCTGAGATCTATCTGGGTGCCCATCTCACTATGAAATGCTCTCCAGAAATGCAAGGTGAACTGAGGACCTCGATATGATATAATGGACACGGGCACACCGTGCAACCGGACTATCTCCCAAATGTAGATCTGGGCTAACTTCTCAGATGTATAAGTAGTAGCTACTGGAATGAAATGCGCCGATTTGGTCAATCTATCCACAATGACCCAAACCGCGTCAACCTTCTACAAAGTCCGAGGCAACCCAACCACGAAGTCCATAGTGATGCGCTCCCATTTCTACTCAGGAATGGGCATCTGCTGAAGTAAGCCTCCTGGCCTCTGGTGCTCATACTTCACTTACTGGTAATTAAGACACCTAGTCACATACTCCATGATGTCCCTCTTCATCCGCCTCCGCCAGTAATGCTTCTTCAAATCACGATACATCTTCGTAGCACCAGGATGAACAAAATACCGAGAACTGTGTGTCTCCTCTAGAATCCTCTCCCTCAGGCTATCAACATTAGGAACACATAAGCGGCCCTGAAGTCTCAGAACACCATCCTCGCCAATAGTAACCTCCTTGGCCCTACCCTGAACCACTGTCTCCCGAAGCTCTGCAAAGCATGGATCATAGAACTGTCGGGCCTTAATCTCCCCCAATAACAAAGACTGAGTAACCACATGTGCTAAAGCTCGACGAGGCTCTGAAAGGTATAATCTCACCAGACGATTGGCCAAGGACTGAATGTCCAAGGCTAGAGGTCTCTCCTCTGTTGCAATATAAGCCAAGCTACCCATACTATCCTATTTCCTGCTCAAAGCATCTGCTACCACGTTTGCCTTGCTCGGATGATAAAGAATGGTGATATCATTATCCTTCAACAACTCAAGCCATCTGCGCTGCCTCAAATTAAGATCCCCTGCTTGAACAAGTGCTGCAAGATATGGTGGTTTGTATAAACCTCACAGGACACTCTATACAAGTAGTGCCTCCAAATCTTAAGAGCATGAACAATCGCCGCCAACTCCAAATCGTGCACAGGGTAATTCTTCTCATGAACCTTCAGATGGCGCGAAGCATAAGCAATAACTCTCCCTTCCTGTATCAACACACACCCCAAGCCAACGCACAAAGTGTCGCAATATACTGCATACATCCCATAATCGGAAGGCAATACTAGAACTGGTGCTGAGGTAAATGTTGTCTTGAACTTCTGAAAGCTCGCCTCACACTCGTCAAACCATCGGAACGGGGAATTCTTCTGAGTCAATCTGGTCAATGGAGATGCAATCGAAGAGAATCCCTCCACAAATCGGCGATAATAGTCTGCTAGGCCCAAAAATCTCCTGATCTCTGTAGCTTAAGTAGGACACGACCAACTTTAAACTTTCTCGATCTTTCGAGGATCAACCTTGAAGGTCTAAAGGAAATACATCAGCAAACTCTCGAACCACTGTCACTGAATCAATCATCGGAGACTGCGCGATGGTGTCCTGCACATAAGCAAAATAGGCCAGACAACCCTTCTCGGCCATATGCCGAGCCTTCATGAATGAAATAACTCAGCTGGCTGCACTAACTGAGGAACCTCTCCACTCCAGCTAAGCGGCTCGGGCATGGCTAAAGTAACTGTCTTGGCATGGAAATCTAGCACGGGATGATAAGGAGATAGCCAATCCATACCTAGAATAATCTCAAAATCAACCATGTCGAGCAATAAAAGGTCTGCTCTAGTCTTGAACCCACAGAAGGTTATCACACAAGACAGATAAATCCGGTCTACCACCACAGAATCGCCCACAGGAGTGGACACATATATAGGAGAACCCAAAGACTCGCGAGGAGCATCCAGAAAATGAGCAAATAATGTTGAAACATATGAATAGGTGGATCCTGATCAAATAATACAGAAGCCTCTCTACCACATACTGAGATAATACATGTGATCACGGCGTTTAAGGCCACTACATCTGATCTGGCTGGAATGACATAGAATCTAGCTAGAGTACCGGAAGACTGAGCTCCACCAGAGTGAACAGGAGCTGCCTGACCTCCCCCTGACTGGCCTCCACCTCTAGGATGACCCCTGCCGACCTGTCCTCCACCTCTAGGTGGCCGGACTGCTGGTGCCGAACCCATCGGCTGATAACCCTGTTGTACGGCCTTGCCCCGAAACCTGGGACATTGCCTCCTCATATGACCTGGCTCTCCACACTCGTAACACCTCCCAGGTACCATAGTCTGCTGCCCTGAAGAAGAACCCTGAACGGCAGAGGGCGATGTCCCTCTAGTATAGCACTGAAGTAGGGGTCGGAGGATCTCAGATGACTGGGATAACCACTGGGTGAACTCTGAATGGCTGGAGGACCGTAGGAACGCTCTGGCATGGTGCTGAAATGAGGCCTCGCTGGAACACCTTGGGGAAGTGGTGGAGGTGCTGAATATAAAGGCCTGCTGGGCTGACCACTACTAAAATGACCTCTGCCCCTAGCTGGGGCACCTCTGAAATCTCCAAAGAATCTAGCCCTCTTGTCCTACTGCCCCTACTCCCTGCTCGTCGACCGATACCCCTCGATCCTGCGAGAAATCTCTACCACGAGCTGATAAGGAGTACCCATCTCCACCTCTCGGGCCATGGTGGCCCTAATACCTGGATGCAACCCAGCCACAAATCTCCGCACCCTCTCTGCATCAGTAGGTAGTATCATGAGTGCATGGCGAGACAACTCTGAAAATCTGGCCTCATAATTTGTCACTGACATATGTCCCTGCTCTAGCCGCTCAAATTGATACCGCAGATATCACCTCTCATAGGGTGGAATATATTTATATAGAAACATCTACGTGAACTGCTCCCAAGTGACCGGAGGAGAATCTGCTGGCCTGCTGAGAATATAGGACTGCCACCACCTAAGAGCTCTACCCTCCAACTGAAAGGTAGTTAAATCCACTCCATGGGACTCTAGTATCCTCATGTTGTGCAGGGTGTCCCTGCACCTATCCACAAAATCATGGGCATCCTCGCCTTGCTCACCCCCAAATACTGTAGGGTGCAATCAACTCCATCTATCCAATAGCTTCTGCGGATCGCCGTCCGCAGCTGGTCTGGGCTCAGGTGTTGCTGCAACAGGCTAGACCCCACCCACAGGCAGTGTACCCGGGGTATGATGTAATTCTGTTGTCTGGCCTGCAGCTAGGGCAGTAGGGGTCTGGACTCCCCCTCCTGCCTGAGAAGTGGCAGGATTTGTTGGAAATAAACCAACCTGGGACATGGTGTCCATAAATCTCATCATACAGCCCATGACTGCCTGGAAGCCTGGCACCGTCAGGAAGTCTACTGGAGCAGGATCTGCTGGAGGCACCTCGTCCTGCACCTCAATGATAGGGTCCCCTGGTGGTGGAACCGGAATAGCTATGGGACGCCCTCATCCCCTACCTCAGGCCGGTGCCCTCCCCTGGCCTCTGCCACAGCCTCGGCCAACGGGGGTAGCGGCCCTTCCCGGGTCTGGAACATTAGATGCACGCGTCCTCACCATCTGTGAGAGAATAGAAGAATGAATTTAGTAAATCAATGACTTCACGATAGAGTAAGAACAAATAGAGGTTTCCTAACACCCTATAGCCTCCTGAAGATAAGTACAGACATCTCCGAACCGATCTGCAAGACTCTACTAAGGTCGTGATGGCGCCCAACAGCGGGGTCAGGCAAGCCCACACTCAATTTAATAAGAGTTCTTTCTTATTAGACTAAACATCTCAACATATACTCAATTTTTAATCAAAAGCAGTCATGAAGAGGCGTGAGCCAATATATATACAAACCCGAAATCCACAATAACTATCACGTGTGTGCCAGAAACTAGTGTCACAAGTCCTACGGGCATACTAACAGAATATACAAAAGATATACTATACAGTCCCACTGTCTGAAGGAAATAGACGGGAAACAAGCAAAAGAAACCCCATGGTGCTGCCGGAGAATGCCAGGAGAAAAGCAGCTCATTGTGAAGTCAGGCCCGTCTATAATCAAAGTCAAGCTCCGGTCCGACAACCAGATGCACCAGCCTCAAAACTTTTACAATTAAGTACATAAGCGTAGCATGAGTACATAAATATATATGTACCCAGTGAGTATCCTGCCTAACCTCAAAGAGGTAGTGACGGGAGGTCGACATGACACTCACTAAGGTCCAACGATATAATTTAACAGAATATGATGGAAACGGTAGGCATGTAAGGGCAGTGAAGCAACAAATATATATATATATATATGGCACTGAAATCCAAGGAAGTACTGAGAATGAATAAAACAATTAGTACTTCACCTTCCCCCAATTATCTGTCAAATCAATGTCCATGAATATAGTAACAAATAAATCATGTGCATGCAGGGTAAGGACAACCGGCGGGAGTCATAAGATAGTCATGTCCGTGCACTACCGAGGGTCAAACGGCCCGAACCATAAGTGCACCTTTCCATAAAGTACGCACATCTATGCACTGCCAAGGAAATGGCCCGAACCAAAAGTGCATCTTTTCCATAAAGTAATCCTCTCTATGCACTACCGAGGCTCGAACGGTCTAAACCAAAAGTGCATCTCTCAGTACGGCCCGTTCCCATAAGAGTGGGGGAAATCACACTCCGCTCGTGGAATGTAAATTGTGAAGCGGTCACATGCACACACATTATTCCTTTTTAAATTACTTTTTAGTGAACAATTCCGTACAAGTTTTCTCAAATTCCATGACCTCAGGGAAATAAGCCGCATGTAACATTTAATTTATTAAGCATATAGTTCATTTCAAGTAACACACAAGGCCTGATGTGGGCCTAACTACCCGGACATAATAGTAATAGCCGCTACGTACGAACTCTCGTCACTTTGTACGTACTTAGCCCCACAATCATCACATATAGAATTTAAATCACCTAGGGGGAGAGTTCCCCCTTACAAGGTTAGAAAGGAGACTCAGCTCGTGTCGAATCTACTTCCCGGACCAAGAACGCGCCAGAAACTCCGAACTCTACACCCGAGGACTCGAAACTAGCCAAATGTTATAAAAATATATTAATTTACGCTCTAGGTATGGAAATTCTCCTACTTATTTAGTAAATTCATCATTCTTGAAGAAATCCCAAAATTCACTCCGGGCACGCACGCTCGGATTCCGAAAATTCACGAAGGAACCACTCACAAATAGCCTAAGGATAATTAATACATGTTTTTTACCTGATTTCATAGCTAATTAACGGGTAATTCTCTAAATTCCCGAAAGCCCTAGGTTACTACCCAATTCTTGATTTTTACTAATTAAGAAGGTTAACTTAACTAAGAATTCATGAATTAAACCAACTTTGGGATGGAATTTACTTACCTCACAGGGGGTTGGGTCGTGGAGCCCCTTTCCCAAGCACTCAAAGTGTTTTAATGGAGGAAGGAGTGAGGGAAACAATAAAGAGTCCCGTATTTAAGAAACACACTGCCTGACACTGGTTCCGCGCTTGCGGCTCAAGGACTGCACCTGCAGTCTCTCACCTGCGAGCAAAGGCTCACACCTGCGAAAATAGACGAGGAAGCCTGGGCCCGCACCTGCGGAGAGGAGACCGCACCTGCGTCTCCGCTCCTGCGAAACTTTGTCTGCACCTGCGATAAATGGGCTTCCCACTGGGGTCGCACCTGCGAGGATGGGACCGCAGGAGCGGTCCCGCACCTACGACTGGGCAACCGCACCTGCGGTCACACCAGAACAGGTGCACCAACAGCTATTTCAGCTGGTTTTTGGCCTTGTGTGGGGCCCGGGAGGCACCTGGGCCCACCCGATCCCCCGTCCAAATATACCAACAAGTACCAAATCATAATACAGACTCGTTCGAGCCTTCGAAACACCCAAAACAACGCTAAAACTCAAAATCACACCTCGAAACCCCTATAACCAAACTTAGGAACTTTAAGTTTTCTTGACTTCGCTAACAACGCGCCGAACCGACCTATACTACTCGGAATGACACCAAATTTTGCAGGCAAGTCATAAATGACATAACGGAACTATTCCTGGTCTTGGAATTCTATCCGAACCTCGATAACTCAAAAACACGTCCCAAACCACAATAGGAACCTAAGGAACTCTTATTTCAATATTGGGTGCCGAAATGCTCCCAGGTCATCCAAAACCCATTCCAAACATACGCCCAAGTCCTAAATCAACATACGAAGCTACTGGAACCGTCGAAACTCAATTTCGAGGTTGTTTACTAAAAATGTTGACCGAAGTCAAATTTTAGCCTTAAAGGCCAACCTTAAGGAACTAGGTGTTCTTATAGCACTCTAAACACTTCCGAATCCCGAACCACCAGTCCCCGCAAGTAATAAGTCATAATAAGATGTTATGGGAAGTTTCATTTTGGGGAACGGGGTTTGATAATGCAAAACGACCGGTCGGGTCGTTACACCTCTTTTGCATCAACACACCCTAACAGTCCCAGATCGGGAGTTCTCCTGTATAGGGTTACTCCGTTTTGGAAGAAATTATTGGACAATATCCGAAGGGTGAGTTTCTGAGTATGGATTTCATGTTCTAGGTATTCTCCTTTTGTCAAATATTCTTTGATGTCGTGGAACTAGGGGTTTCCGTCCGTTTCTTCTTCAACATGAGCACAGTACGTATGCTGATTATGAATCCTCACCGGAATGGGATCGATAAAATTTTTGTCTAGATGTTGTATTACTGATGACAAGGTGACAAATGCATCTGCGAATTCATTCTGAATTCTGGGGACATGCCGGAATTCTATCCTAGTGAACCGCTTCTTCATTTCCTATACATGATGTAGATATGGCAGTATTTTGGAATTCTTGGTAGCCTATTCTCCTTGTACTTGATGTACCGAAAGGTTTGAATCGCCAATTACCAATAGTTCCTGAATATTTATATCAACAGCCAGGTTGAGCCCTAATATAGAGGCTTCATATTCCGCTATGTTCTTAGTGCACGGGAATCTGAGTTTCGCAGACACCGGATAATGCTGACCTATTTCTTATACCAAGACAGATCCGATACCCACTCCTTTAAAATATGCTGCTCCGTCGAAAAATATTTTCCAACCATCGTAGGCTTCAGCAATATCTTCTCCTACGAATGATACCTCATCATCAGGAAAATACGTTTTTGGGTGTTCGTATTATCCTCCTACAGGATTCTCAGCAAGATAATCTGCTAATGTTTTTCACTTGACAGCCTTCTGAGTCACGTAGATAATGTCGAACTCACTCAGCCAGATCTGCCACTTGGCCAGCTTCCCGGTAGGCATGGGTTTCTGAAAGATGTACTTCAGGGGATCCATTCTTGATATGAGATATGTAGTATAGGCACAGAAGTAGTGCCTTAGCTTTTGAGCTATCCAGATTAGAGCACAACAAGTGCATTCCAGTAGAGAGTATCGTGCTTCATACGGAGTGAACTTATTGCTTAAGTAGTATATGGCCTACTCTTTTCTTCCCGTTTTGTCATGTTGTCCCAGAACACAACTGAAGGATCCATCTAACACTGCAAGATAAAGTAGTAGTGGTTTACTAGGCTCTGGCGAGACTAAGACTGGTGGTGTGGACAAGTATTTCTTGATTTTGTCAGAAGACTTTTCACAATCCTCGGTCCAACTGGTTGCGACATCCTTCTTTTGAAAATCGGCCCACATATTACTGTGGACTATGCTATGAAACGGCTGATGTAGTTGAGACGTCCCAAGAAACTCATCACATCCTTCTTGATTTTTGGTGGTGGTAATTCCTGGGTGGCTTTAACCTTTGAATGGTCCAACTCTATTCCTCGGCGATTGACGATGAATCCCAACAATTTCCCGGCAGGAACCCCGAATGCACACTTTGCGGGATTTAACTTTAGATTGTACTTCCTTACCCGATCAAATAATTTCCTCAAATCTGCTATGTGATTTGTAGCCCTCTTGGATTTGATGATGATGTCATCAACATATACCTCTATTTATTTATGTATCATATCATGGAAGATTGTTGTCATAGCCCTCATGTAGGTAGCCCCAGCATTCTTCAGCCCAAAAGGCATTATTTTGTAGTATTACACTCCCCATGGTGTTATGAAGGCTGTTTTCTCTGCGTCTTCTTCGTCCATCCAAATCTGATGATAACCCGCGAAGCAATCTACAAAGGACTGGAGTTCATGCTTGGCGCAATTGTCGATCAGAATGTGTATGTTTGGTAGCGGGAAATCATCCTTGAGACTTGCTCTGTTTAGATCTCGATAATCAACACAGACTCTGACTTTCCCATCTTTCTATGGAATTGGTACAATATTGGCCAACCAAGTTGGGTACTCAACTACCCTGAGGACCTTGACTTTGATCTGCTTAGTGACTTCCTCTTTGATTTTCAGGCTCATGTCTGGCTTGAATTTCTTGAGATTTAGCTTCACTGGCGGACACATTGGATTTGTAGGTAACTTGTGAGCCACTATGGATGTGCTCAACCCTGTCATATCGTCGTATGACCATGCAAAGATATCCTCATATTCTTTCAGGAACCGAGTGTATTATTCTTTTTCTGCCGGTGACAAATGGATGTTATGCAGGTTTCCTTGACGGTTTCCAAATCTCCCAAGTTGACTATTGTGGTCTCGTCCATGTTGGACTTGGGCTTGTTCTCAATGTTTTCCACTTCTATGACAATCTCCTCAGGTATTACATCCTTTTCTTCTGAATCACTATCCTTTTGTTGTGTTGTCTCATTACATGTCACAGTCGTTGGTTCATCAAGGTAAGAAATAGTAATGTTGTAGGGATAAAGATATGAAAGAAAAGCAGTAATAATAAAACATCAAACCATTTAAAACGTTAAACAAAATGATTTCAAATAATGTTTTCGAAACGGAACACTGAAAAAAAAATATTATTTAAAACAAAATGCCAAAGAGGAAATCATTTTCAAAAGTAAACAATGTTATCAGCCTTGCTTCCTCGGGACTCGTCGGGCCCTTGATGGTCTAATAGTCCAATTCTTGAGGAATGTTTCTCTCTCCACAGTCTGGATAGTGAGGTCTTCTTCCTCCTCCTCCTCAACTATTACACAACAATCCATATTATCGTCTTCCAAGAAAAAATTCCTCAATGCTGCCAAGGCTTCTTCTTCCTCTGATCCCCATATTGTATCGGCATACTGGAAGGTCTGATTCAGGTGCGGCACGGATTTCTCAAGAGGATAGTATGGACCACGCCATGGTGGCGACCAATCCTGTTATTCCTATCAGGTATACTGATATCCGATCCCCAAGGTTGTGCCATGGCGCTTCAGCTGTATTTCTTTGGAGATACCTTAAAGATTTTCACCAAGACCCTTACAAGGTTTATACCCTGCCCATTCCATTATGCTCTCTATTTTGCTACTCCACCATTTATCCTTCTCAATCGCATTAACACGTTCAATGTGATGGTAGGTTTCTCCACCTAACTTCTTTCTATTTTCTACCACCGGAACAGTCTGACTGGTGTAAATGGGGTTGCTCCCATCTCCATGGATGATCACTTCTTGATGGTTCCATTCAAATTTTACCGCTTGGTGAAAAGTGGATGCGACAGCTCCAGCGGCATGTATCCAAGGTCGTCCCTGCAATAGGTTGTAGGAGGCGGATATGTCTAGCACCTGGAATTCAACATCGAACCATGTAGGATCTATTTTCAATCATAGGTTGGTTTATCCAATCGTGGCTCTTTGTTACCCATCGAACGCCTTCACATTCATAGTTCCTCCTCGTACTTTATGTAGGCCCTTGCCCAACCTCTTCAAAGTTGTCAGCGGACAGATGTTGAGGTTGGACCCTCTGTCTATCAAAACTCTGGCAACGAACTTATCTTCACCTTGCACTGTGATGTGCAGTGCCTTGTTGTGGCTCAATCCTTCAGGTGGCAATTCATCTTCATGGAAGGTGATCTTATGGCTTTCTAACACTTGTCCCACCATGTTGGCCATTTCTCTGCTAGTAATGTTGTTGGGCACATATGTTTCATTCAATACTTTCATCAGAGCATTCCTGTGTGCTTCAGAATTTTGCAGCAGCGATAAGATGGATATCTGAGCGGGAGTCTTATTCAGATGATCAACAACAGAATACTCCCTTGCTTGTAATTTCCTCCAAAGGTCGTCTGGACCAGTTTCAATGACGGGTTGTTTGTTAGAATCTTGCTTACTGGTCTCTCCCAAATGCTCAGGTGTGTAAATTCTTCCTGTTCTGGTTATTCCTTGTGCGACTCCGGACTCTTCTATTCTTTACTTTCCCTTTTCTCCTAGCTTCGGAAATACAATCCCAAGGTACAGCGTCAGAACTGAAGGGTGGTGTGGGTGCCACCGTCACGGTGAAAGGGGTGGATACTTCTACCTCAAATGGAGTAGGTGTAGTTGCAGGCGGTGTCATTTCTACTTAAGGGAGACGATGCTGCTACCTCAACTTTGACTGGCGGTTTTACTTGTACCACAATGGGGTTGAGCGCGACTTCCGGCTTCTTAGGATCATCACCTTCCTGAATAAGTCTTATTGATCCCTCAGGATCCCATTCTTCATCAGTTTCTATTACATTGACTCCTTCACCCCTATGATCTGGGTGGGGGTTGTTGCGGACATTGGATGTGGTTTCTTTTGCCTATATAACCTTGGTATCAATCAGTGTTTGGATCTTATCTTTTAGGGTACGGCATTCATCAATCGTATGTCCTTTCATATCGGAATGGTATGCACACATCTTGTTTGGGTTGACCCATTATGATGAGTTTTCCATAGCCACGGCGGGAATAGGGGTGACATATCCAGTAGCTTTTAATCTTTCATACAATTGGTCAATGGGTTCAGCAATATGGGTGTATTGTCTGGGTGGTTTGCGATCAAAATTGGGCCTGGGTTTTTGGTAATTTGGACGAGATGGAGATGAATGCTAATAGGCTGGTTGGGTATTATAGGTGTGGTAGGCGGTAGCAGATTGAGTATATCTGGGAGGTGAAGGTTGATATGTGGGTGGAGGTGTTTGGTACACAAATGGAGATTTCGGACCTTGGGCAGCCATTATTGTTCCCACTTCTTTCTTCTTTAATATGCTGCCTAATTGTAGTGCTTTATTCGTGGCCTGCAGTGCCTCTAATTTTGTCACCATTCCATTTTTGATACCTTCCTCGATCCTTTCTCCGAGCTTGATGATATCGGAGATCTTGTGATTCTTGATTACCATTAACCTTTCGTAATATTGCGGATCCTGCGCCCTGACAAAGAACTTGTTCATTTGTTCCTCATCTAATACCGGCCTAGCCTTCACTGCTTCTGACCTCCATCGAGTAGCATACTCGCGGAAAGTCTCAGTGGGCTTCTTCCTGAGGTTCTGGATATAGAAAAAATTTGGTGCATTCTCCGTGTTGAATCTAAACATGTCCATGAAATATGACTCCATGCTTACCCAATTAGCCCATTTCTTGGGATTTTGACTTATGTACCAAGATAGGGCATCTCCAGTGAGGCTTCTCATGAATAGATTCATGTGAATCCTTTTGTCCTTTCCAACCCCTACGAGCTTGTCACAGTAGGTTCTCAAATGTACCTTTGGGTCACCTGTTCCATCGAACATCTCAAACTTAGGAGGTTTGTAACCCTCCGGCAGTTCCACATCCGGCTGTATGCACAAATCCTCATAATTCAAACCTTTGATTCCTTTGCCTCCCTCAACACCCTGAACTCGGCTTGTCAATTTCTTGATCTCTTCTGCCATGTTCTTAATGAGCAGGTCCTTTTTGGCGGATTCCAGTGTATATGAGATTGGCTGAGCAGGGTGGGGTAAGGTTTCCACGTATATAGGGTTGTTCTGGTTAATGCCAGGAGTTTGGATGCAGTGGTGATCATTGGTGGAGTTCTAGGGTTCGGGGATAGGCTGGGGGGGGGTATTCTGAGGAGTGTGATAAGTGGTTTGTGGACATTGAGTCGGGAGATGCTGATGTTAGGGAGGCGTGGGTACGGGTAAAGCAGTTTGAGGAGGGGTTGTATATTGGTGAGGTGCGGGAGGATTCTGTGGGCGTTGGTTGGGTGTATTCTGAGGAGGTGCCGGGTTTTGGGTATTAGGATGGTTGATATCTGGGATGCTTAGTGTGAGGGAGAGGTTTTCCAAATTACAGACCTGCTCAAGCTCACGTTGTAGTTCAAGTATTTTCTTTTCAAGCCGCAAAACAAAGTCATTTGGTGCCAGAGTACTCCGACCATCAGACGTTTCCGCATTCTCAACATGTGTGGTGTTGTCGCCAATCATATTATCCATCTTAGCTTTCCCTTTGCCTTTTGATACACTTGGAGGAGGAGGAGGTGGAGGGCCTCTGGATCAGGTGTGATATGCTGATGATGCCAGTTATGTGTGAACCAACCTTAGGGGATGTGAATAATTAAAAAATAAAGAAAAATGAAAGGTAGCCAAGTTAGTGAGAGTTCCGAAAAATGTTTGTAGTATTTAAACACATATTGCGGGAATGTAAATTCGTGTCCTAATTGGGGACCCTCGTTGTGCCCGAGGTAGGCTGTGACGACCCAAAGGGTCATCACCTATTTTATTACCTATTCCGTACTTTTGAGGCCTTGAAAACCTCATTTGTAGTTGCCTCGACTTGCGTGCATAGTCCGGGCGCGTAACCGGACAGCTTAAATATGAAATTCTGTGAAAAATGCTAAGACTTGATATTAAAATGAATAAATTTGACCACGGTCAACACTTTGGGTAAACGGACCCAGACTCGTGATTTGATAGTCCCGGGGGGTCCGTAGGAAAATATAGGACTTGGGCGTATGCCCGGAATCGAATTCCAAGGTCCCAAGCCCGAGAAATGAATTTTGGAGTAAAATTGTTTTCTGAAAATATTTAAGCAAATTGAAAATGAAATCTAATTAAAAAGATGGTATCAGGTCCGTATTTTGGTTCCGGCGCCCGGTACAGGTCTTATATATGGTTTAAACACGTTCTGTAAAGTTTGGTTGAAATTGGATTTCGTTTGACGTGTTTCGGACTTAAAATGGAAAATTTGATGTTTTATGAAATTTGATAGGATTCATGGACTTTGAGGCTTAATTTGACGTGTATGATGTTGTTTTGGCGATTTGATTGCACGGGCAAGTTCGTAGGATGTTATGTGAGTTATCTGTGAAATTTGGTATCATTCCGAGATGTATAGGTCAAATCGGCACGTTGTTAGCAAAGTTAGAAAAACTTAAATTCCGAAGTTTGGTTCTTGAGGTTGGGGGTGTGATTTCGAGTTTTAGCGTTGTTTTGAGTGTTCCGAAGGCTCGAGCGAGTCCGTATTATGATTTGGGACTCGTTAGTATGTTTAGATTAGGTGTCGGGTGGGCCCAGGTGCCTTCCGGGCACCTAACAGGGGCTAAAAACCAGCAAACACAACTGATGGTGCACCTGCTCTGGTGTGACCGCAGGTGCGGCTTCCCAGCATCGCAGGTGCGAGACCGCGGGTGTGATCCTAGGCATCGCAGGTGCGATCACCAGTGGCCTGGCCAACCATCGCAGGTGCGGAGCATTTCTCGCAGGTGCGAGACCACAGGTGCGGTCTCCACTTTGCAGGTGCGATCCCAGAACCCCTAGTCCAACTCCTCAAGTGCGAGATTCTTCTCGCAAGTGCGAGACCGCAGGTGCGGTCCCCAGAGCCGCAGGTGCGAGTTCAATGTTCAGGCAATGAGTTCTAAATACGGTTTTTAAACCCATTTTCCTCATTTTTCATCTTATTCCTTAGCGATTTCCACCATTTTTAAGAGCTTTCGACCAGGTCTTGTAAGGTAAGTAAATTCCACCCGTAAATTTGTTTCATGCATGCATCCTAGCTAATTAACTACATAAACTAGTGCAAAAATTCAAAAAAATGGGTAGTAACCTATAACTTGTGATCACTTTAGAATTTTCTGTGAACTGGCCATGAAATCAAGTAAAAAACGTATATTTATGATCCTTAGGCTTTGGGTGAGTGTTCCCTTCGAGAATTTCAAGAATCCGAGCGAGCAGGCCCGGGGTCGAATTTGGATAATTTTGAAAGAATGATAGGAAATGGATAATTAGGCCAAGTAATTGAATCCTTGAATCCTTATTGATATACTTGAGTTGATTATGTCTAGATAATACCATTCCGGAGTTGAATTCTAAAGGAAAGGCGGTGTTAGAGGGTTTATTGCTATACTTTGGACCCGAGGTAAGTGTTTGGTCTAACCTTAGGTTGAGGGAATAGAGTTGAGTATAATTTTCTATTTGCTAATTGTCAAATACGATGTATAGGCATGGTGACGAGTGTCTATACATTGGTGTCTAGCATGACCGTGAGTCCTTATATTGTGAATATTCTGATTTTGTGGTAATTTCCATGCTTAATTGATGATTTCTATATGTTCTGAAGAATATGTGAAGGGAATTGTAATCTTTAAACTCTGTTGGAGCATTGGCTCAAATTGTAACACGAACGATGAAGGTATATGAGATAATTGTATCCTTTGGAGCATTGGCTCAAGTAATAGAGTAAATTATGAAATGAAGTGAAAGAAAGAGAAAGAGCTACTAAGATATACCCTTGCCGGGTGATTGTTGCTTTTGATATTGCCTCCCTTATTGGGATGTTGAGATTACTGTTATTGTTCCCTTGCTGGGATTTAATTATTTAATTGAAGTTCCCTTACCGGGATTTCTATTTTATTCTGCTTCCTCCCTTGCCATTGTTTGTGATTGATGTTTGGGTGAGGAAGAGTGTTAAAGCACGAAGGGTGATGTAGTGCACTGCTTGATATTGTGAGGAAGAGTGTTAAAGCACGAAGGGTGATGCCGTGCACTGTTTAATATTGTTCCCTTGCCAGAGTTATTATGTTTATTATTTTTACTCCCTTGCCCTTGTTCGTGATTGATGTTTGGGTGAGGAAGAGTGCTAAAGCACGAAGGGTGATGACGTGCATTGTTTGACATTGTGAGGAAAGAGTGTAAAGCACGAAGGGTGATGCCGTGTCGTGCAATGTACCATTCCTTACCGATATTCATTGATTATACTGTGAGGAAATAGAGTAAAAGCATGAAGGGTGATGTCGTGCCATGATTTACATTGATGACATTATATATTGCATAGTGAGGACGAGAGTAAAAGCACGAAGGGTGATGTCGTGCAAGTTTGTAATTTCGTATCCTTATTGATATGCTAGCTTTGTTGTTCTTTTCCTTATTGATATTTCTTATATGAAACTGTTATCTCCCCACAGCATGTTCCCCTTCCTTTATTAATTATTTCTCCCTATATTTCTTATCCGTTGTATATATGTATATCTATTTATTTGAACTGCACAGGTTTATTTGGTAGTCTGGTTCTAGCCTCGTCACTACTTCGCCGAGGTTAGGCTAGGCACTTACCAGTACATGGGATCGGTTGTACTGATGCTACACCTGCACTTCTTTATGTTGTGCATATTACGCAGCCAGACCCGGAGGACATCATTAGTGGGAGTGTCTTCCAGCTTATCCTAGAGGCTTCAAGGTATACTCGCTGGCGTTCGTGGGCCTTGGCGTCTCTTCCATCCCTTTGATTTCACTTCTGTCTTGTTTTTCCTCTAGTTTCAGAGATAGCTATGTATTCTCTTTTCAGACTTGTATTTAGCACTCTTGTAGACAGTTCGTGAGTTTGTAACTCCAGGTTTTGGGAAAGTTTACGCGTTGTTGTATTATGTTATCCTTATTTAGCTTGAGACTGTATTTATTTCCGTTGTTGAACTGTGAACTATTTAGTTTATCCTATTAAAGTGGTGTTGATATGCTAGTTTATCAATGTACGCTGGCTTGTCTAACGGGTTCAATGTTAGACGCCATCACGGCCTGATGGTGAGATTTCGGGGCGTGACAAGTTGGTATCAGAGCACTAGGTTTCTTAGGTCTCACAACTCACGGACAACTTGGTAGAGTCTGAGGGATCGGTATGGAGACGTCTGTATTTATCCCCCAGAGGTTGAAAAGTAGGATGACTCCATATTTCTTTTCTTCTCTGTCGTGCGTTATGATTCTGAGTACTTATTGAGTTTCTATTCTATTCTCTCGCAGATGGCGAGGACGCGTGCTTTCCTTAGTTCTGCCCAGCAGCCTGACACTCCTGCTACAGCTCCTACTAGGGGTCGAGGCCGTGCTAGAGGCCGAGGCCGGGGCTGGGCTCAGCCTAGGGTAGCAGCCCCAGTGAAGGACCCTCAGGTCGAGTCTAACGAGGAGGTCCCAGTTCCAGCAGTCCCAGATGGACCACCTCAGGTCCCAGAGGGGTTCATATCTACCCCAGTGCTTCAGGACGCCCTTGTCCGTCTAGTCGGACTCATGGAGTGTGTAGCCCAGGCGAGTCTTCTTCCTACAACACCGGTCGTCTCTCAGGCTGGGGGAGGTGCCCAGACTCCTGTCGCTCGCGTGCCAGAGCAGCTAGCTCCACATTTTCAGACTCCGGCACCTCAGCCAGCCAGAGTAGCTCAGCTGGGTATTGTAGCACCGGTAGCGGAGGGAGAACCTATGTCAGTAGATGCTTTGTGGAGACTGGACAGGTTTACTAAGTTAATTACTACTACTTACACTGGTTCACCATCAGAGGACCTTCAGGATTATTTGGACAGCTGCCATGAGGTTCTTCGGAATATGGGCATAGTGGAGTCGAACGGGGTTGACTTTGCTACTTTTCGGTTATCTGGCGCAGCCAAGAGTTGGTGGAGAGATTATTGCCTAGCCAGACCAGCTGGATCTACAACTTTGACTTGGCCTCAGTTCTCGGAAGTATTTTTGGGCAAGTTCCTTCTCATTACTCAGAGAGAGGACCTTCGGAGGAAGTTTGAGCATCTCCAGCAGGGATCTATGTCAGTCACTCAGTACGAGACCAGGTTCATCACTCTAGCCCGACATGCTCTTATGATACTTCCCACTGATCGGGAGAGGGTTCGGAGGTTTATCGAGGGATTGGCCCGGCCTATCAGATTTTAGATTGCTAGAGAGTCAGGAACAGATATATCGTTCCAAGATGCGGCCAATGTGGCTAGGAGGATTGAGATGATTCTGTCACAGGGTGGTGGTCAGGGGGCTGACAAGAGGCCCCGTCATTTCAGTCGTTTCAGTGGAGCCTCATCTGCGGGCAGGGATTCTTCAGGCAGAGGTCATCCTCCCAGACCTTTTCAGTCGGCTCTTCAGGTTTCCCATGGTACTTCAGGTGGTCGTGGGTATCAGACGCACTATTCTGATCAACAGCCCATCAGTGCGCCGCCAGCTCCCATCAGTGCGCCGCCGCATCGGAGTTTCTGAGGTAGTCATTCAGGTCGACAAGGTCAGATTCAGTTCCCTCAGTAGCCGAGGTCTTGTTACACTTGTGGCGATCCGGGTCACCTTGCCATATTTTGCCCTCGAGCATCAGGTAGTTCCCATCATCAGGGTTCTCGTGCCATGGTGCAGGCACCAGGTGTTCCACAGCATGCCCAGTCAGCTAGAGGTGGGGGTATAGGTGCTAGAGGTGGAGGTAGAGGTCATAGAGGTGGAGCTCAGGCCGCCAGAGGTAGAGCCCAGCCAGCAGCCGGCCTTCCCAGAGATGTAGTTTAGGGTGGTGGGGCCCAGCCCCGATGTTATACTCTTCCAGCCAGGCCAGAGGCTAAGTGTTCAGATGCAGTCATTACAGGTACTATCCAGGTTTGTGACAGAGATGCTTCAGTGCTATTTGATCTGGGGTCTACGTATTCGTATGTGTCCTCTTATTTTGCACAATACCTGGTCATGCCTAGTGATCCACTGAGTATTCATGTTTATGTATCTACTCCAGTGGGTGATTCTATCGTGGTCGATCGATTCCATCGTTCTTGTGTTGTGGTGATTGGGGGTCTTGAGACCCGTGTTGATTTGTTGCTTTTAAGTATGGTCGACTTTGATGTTATATTAGGGATGGACTGGTTATCCCCATATCATGCTATCTTGGATTGTCATGCCAAGACGGTGACCTTAGCCTTACCGGATTTGCCCCGTTCTGAGTGGAAAGGAACTCCTAGTCATTCTACCTGCAGTGTTATTTCATATGTGCAGGCTCGGCGTATAGTCGAGAAGGGGTGTTTAGCTTATTTGGCTCATGTGCGCGATTCCAATGTTGAGGTTCCCTCTATTGATTCGGTGCCCGTGGTTCGTGAGTTTTCTGAGGTCTTCCCTTCAGACCTTCCGGGAATACCACCCGACAGGGACATTGATTTCTGCATTAATCTAGCTCCAGGCACCCAGCCCATTTCTATTCCGACGTATCGCATGGCCCCGTCAGAGTTGAAAAATTTGAAGGAACAGGTGCAGGATTTTCTTGGGAAGGGTTTCATTAGGTCCAGCGTTTCTCCTTGTGGTGCTCCAGTTTTTTTTGTGAAGAAAAAGGATGGTTCGATGAGGATGTGCATTGATTACCGGCAATTGAACAAGGTTACAATCAAGAATAATTATCCACTGCCGAGGATTGATGATTTGTTCGATCAGCTTCAGGGTGCCAAGGTATTTTCAAAGATAGACTTGAGATCTGGCTACCATCAGTTCAGGATTAGGGCATCCGATGTCCCTAAGACAGCTTTCCGCACTCGGTATGGGCATTACGAGTTTTTGGTCATGTCGTTTGGGTTGACGAATGCCCCAGCAGCTTTTATGGACTTGATGAACCGAGTGTTCAGGCCTTATTTGGACTCATTCGTGATAGTCTTCATTGATGATATATAGATATACTCCCGCGGTCAGGAGGAGAATGAGCAACATCTTAGAGTGGTTCTTCAGACTCTAAAGGATAGCCAGCTAGCTATATGCAAAGTTTTCGAAGTGTGAGTTCTGGTTGAGTTCAGTTGCATTCCTGGGTCATGTCGTGTCAGCAGAGGGTATTCAGGTGTGCCCAATGTTGATGGGATTCGAGAGTTGATTTTAGAGGAGGCCCATAGTTCCCGGTACTCTATTAATCTGGGCGCCGCAAAGATGTATCAGGATCTGCGTTAACATTATTGGTGGCGTAGAATGAAGAAGGATATTATGGCATATGTGGCGCGGTGTTTGAATTTTCACCAGGTTAAGTACGATCATCAGAGGCCTGGTGGTTTATTTCAGAGGATTGAGCTTCCCGAGTGGAAGTGGGAGAGGATCACTATGGACTTCGTTACTGGACTTCCGTTGACCCGGAAGAAGTTCGATGCAGTTTGGGTCATTGTTGATAGGCTGACCAAGTCAGCGCATTTCATTCTTGTGGCAGTTTCCTATTCATCTGAGAGGTTAGCTGAGATCGATATCCGGGAGATTGTTCACCTTCATGGTGTGTCGGTATCTATCATTTCGGACCGGGGCATGCAGCTTACCTCGCGTTTCTGGGGAGCAATTCAGCGAGAGTTAGGCACCCAGGTGGAGTGGAGCACAGCATTTCATCCTCAGACGGATGGGCAGTCCGAGCGGACTATTCAGATATTGGAGGATATGCTCCAAGCTTGTGTTATCGACTTTGGAGGATCATGGGATCAGTTCTTGCCTTTAGCAGAGTTTACCTACAACAACAGCTACCAGTCGAGTATCCAGATGACTCCTTATGAGGCTTTATATGGTAGGCGGTGTCGATCTCCGATTGGATGGTTTGAGCCGGGAGAGGCTCGGTTGTTGGGTAATAATTTGGTTCAGGAGGCCTTGGACAAGGTCAGGATCATTCAATATAGGCTTCGTACAGCTCAGTCCAGGCAAAATAGTTATGCAAACCGTAAGGTTCGAGATGTGGCTTTCATGGTTGGTAAGCGAGTATTGCTCCGAGTATCGCCTATGAAGGGCGTGATGAGATTTGGGAAGAAGGGCAAGCTTAGCCCTAGATTCATTGGTCCGTTTGAGATTCTTGATCGAGTGAGAGAGCTGGCTTATAAACTTGCATTGCCGCCTAGCTTGTCAGCCGTACATCCAGTTTTTCCTGTGTCCATGCTTCGGAGGAATCACGGCGATCCAGCCCATGAGTTAGATTTCAGCATTGTCCAGTTGGAGAAGGACTTATCTTATGAGGAGGAGTCGGTAGCTATTCTAGACCGGCAGATTTGCCAGTTGAGATCCAAGAGTTTCCCTTCTGTTCGTGTTTAGTCGAGATGTTAGCCTCCTGAGGCATCGACGTGGGAGTCCGAGTCCGATATGCGGAGCCGTTACCCTCATTTATTTACCGACTCAGGTACTTCCTTCTTCTGTCCGTTCGAGGACGAACGGTTGTTTTAGAGATGAAGAATGTGACGACCCAAAGGGTCATCACCTATTTTATAACCTATTCCGTACTTTCAAGGCCTTGAAAACATCATTTGTAGTTTCCTCGATTTGCGTGCGTAGTCCGAGCACGTAGTCGGACAGCTTAAATATGAAATTTTGTGAAAAATGCTAAGACTTGATATTAAAATGAATAAATTTGACTACGGTCAACATTTTGGGTAACAGACCCAAACCCATGATTTGATGGTCCCAGAGGGTCCGTAGGAAAATATGGGACTTGGGCGGATGCCCGGAATCGAATTCCGAGGTCCCAAGCCCGAGAAATGAATTTTTGAGTAAAAAATTTTCTGAAAATATTTAAGGAAATTGAAAATGAAATCTGATTAAAAAGTGATGCTATCGGGCCCGTATTTTGGTTCCGGCGCCCGGTACAGGTCTTATATATGGTTTAAGCATGTTATGTAAAGTTTGGTTGAAATTGGATTTCATTTGACGTGTTTCGGACTTAAAATGGAAATTTTGACGTTTTATGAAATTTGATAGGATTCATGGACTTTGAGGCTTAATTTGACGTGTATGATGTTGTTTTGGCGATTTGATCGCACGGGCAATTTCGTAGGATGTTATGTGAGTTATTTGTGAAATTTGGTATCATTCCGAGATGTATAGGTCAGTTCGGCACGTTGTTAGCGAAGTTAGAAAAACTTAAAATTCCTAAGTTTAGTTCTTGAGGTTTGGGGGTGTGATTTCGAGTTTTAGCGTTGTTTTGAGTGTTCCGGAGGCTCGAACGAGTCCGTATTATGATTTGGGACTTGTTGGTATATTTGGATTAGGGTCGGGTGGGCCCAGGTGCCTTCCGGGCACCTAACGGGGGCTAAAAACCAGCAAACACAGCTGTTGGTGCACCTGCTCTAGTGTGACCGTAGGTGCGGCTGCCCAGCATCGCAGGTGCAATCACCAGTGGCCTGGCCAGCCATTGCAGGTGCGGAGCGTTTCTCGCAGGCTCGGTCTCCACTTCGCAGGTGCGATCCCAGACCCCCTAGCCCAACTCCGCAGGTGCGAGATTCTTCTCGCAAGTGCGAGACCGCAAGTGCGGTCCCCAGAGTCGCAGGTGCGAATTCAATGTTCAGGCAATGAGTTCTAAATACGGGTTTTAAACCCATTTTCCTCATTTTTCATCTTCTTCCTTAGCTATTTCCACCATTTTCAAGAGCTTTCGACCAGGTCTTGTAAGGTAAGTTAATTCCACCCATAAATTTGTTTCATGCATGCATCCTAGCCTAATTAACCACATAAACTAGTGCAAAAATTCAAGAAAACGGATAGTAACCTAGAACTTGTGATCACTTTAGAATTTTTTGTGAACTGGCCATGAAATCAAGTAAAAATCGTATATTTATGATCCTTAGGCTTTGGGTGAGTGTTCCCTTCGAGAATTTCAAGAATCCGAGCGAGCGGGCCCGGGGTCGAATTTGGATAATTTCGAAAGAATGCTAGGAAATGGATAATTAGGCCATGTAATTGAATCCTTGAATCCTTATTGATACACTTGAGTTGATTATGTCTAGATAATACCATTCTGGAGTTGAATTCTAAAGGAAAGGCGGTGTTAGAGGGTTGATTGCTATACTTTGGACCGAGGTAAGTGTTTGGTCTAACCTTAGCTTGAGAGAATAGGAGTTGAGTATAATTTTCTACTTGTTAATTATCAAATACGATGGATAGGCATGGTGACGAGTGTCTATACATTGGTGTCTAGCATGACCGTGAGTCCTTATATTGTGAATATTCTGATTTTGTGGTAATTTCCAAACTTAATTGATGATTTCTATATGTTGTGAAGAATATGTGAAGGGAATTGTAATCTTTAAACTCTGTTGGAGCATTGGCTCAAATTGTAACATGAACGATGAAGGCATATGAGATAATTGTATCCTTTGGAGCATTGGCTCAGATTGTAACACGAGCGATGAAGGTATATGAGATAATTGTATCCTTTGGAGCATTGGCTCAAGTTGTAACACGAATGATGAAGATATATGAGATAATTGTAACCTTTGGAGCATTGGCTCAAGTAATAGAGTAAATTATGAAATGAAGTGAAAGAAAGAGAAACAACTACTAAGATATACCCCTGTCGGGTGATTGTTGCTTTTGATATTGCCTCCCTTATTGGGATGTTGAGATTACTGTTATTGTTCCCTTGCCGGGATTTAATTGTTTAATTGATGTTCCCTTGCCGGGATTTCTATTTTATTCTGCTTCCTCCCTTGCCCTTGTTTGTGATTGCTGTTTGGGTGAGGAAGAGTGTTAAAGCACGAAGGGTGATGTCGTGCACTGTTTGATATTGTGAGGAAGAGTATTAAAGCACGAAGGGTGATGTCGTGCACTGTTTGATATTGTCCCCTTGCCGGAGTTATTATGTCTATTCTGTTTACTCCCTTGCCCTTGTTTGTGATTGTTGTTTGGGTGAGGAAGAGTGTTAAAGCATGAAGGGTGATGTCATGCATTGTTTGACTTTGTGAGGAAAGAGTGTAATGCACGAAGGTGATGCCGTTCCGTACGATGTACCATTCTGTACCGATAGTCATTGATTATACTGTGAGGAAAGAGAGTAAAAGCACGAAGGTTGATGTCGTGCCATGATTTACATTGATGACATTATACATTGCATAGTGAGGACGAGAGTAAAAGCACGAAGGGTGATGCCGGTAAGTTTGTTATTTCGTGTCCTTATTGATATGCTAGCTTTGTTGTTCTTTTCCTTATTGAGATTTCTTATATGAAACTGTTATCTCCCCACAGCATGCTGCCCTTTTTTTATTAATTGGTTATCCTTATATTTCTTATCCGTTGTATATATGTATATCTATTTATTTGAACTGCACAGGTTTATTTGGTAGTCTGGTTCTAGCCTCGTCACTACTTTGCCGAGGTTAGGTTAGGCACTTACCAGTACATGGGGTCGGTTGTACAGATGCTACACCTGCACTTCTTTATGCTCTGCAGATTACACAACCGGACCCGGAGGACATCATTAGTGGGAGTGTCTTCCAGCTTATCCTAGAAGATTCAAGGTATACCCGCTGGCGTTCGTGGGCCTTGGCGTCTCTTCCATCCCTTTGATTTCACTTCTGTCTTGTTTTTCCTCTAGTTTCAGAGACAGCTATGTATTCTCTTTTCAGACTTGTATTTAGCACTCTTGTAGACAGTTCATGAGTTTGTGACTCCAGGTTTTGGGAAAGTTTATGCGTTGTTGTATTATGTTATCCTTATTTAGCTTGAGACCGTATTTGTTTCCGCTATTGAACTGTGAACTGTTTAGTTTATCCTATTAAAGTGGTGTTGATATGCTTGTTTATCTATGTACGTTGGCTTGTCTAGCGGGTTTAATATTAGACGCCATCACGGCCCGATGGTGGGATTTCGGGGGGTGACATAAGCCTAGCGACAAGTAGATTTTGAGAATTTTAATGCCAATAATTGCCTCATTTCATTAACGCAATAAATAAGACGGATCTAAAACGACAATAAGGTAAGTCACTAATGGAAGTTGGCTTTATTACATTCGAAAAGCAAAACTCCAGGACTGGTTCTCTTGGCTCCATCGATCAGGTTCCGCAAGTCGCGCATGCCTAGCAGCAGGTATGCCCTCTAGACATGTCCTCCTTCGATACCCTCAGCATTCTGGCAGTCTATTACTCTTTTTCTCATCTTCCTTTCCAACTCCATCAGACCCTGCTCCAGATATTCTAGCCTTTCATTCAATCTGGTAGTTGTTTCCTTCCATTCATTGATTAATTCCATATCAGTCTTGTGTTGTTCCAGATGCTCAGCCTCGGAATCGCAAACCCTTTTGCGCATTATTTCGTACTTCATTTGTGCTTCGGCAGCTTCATCTATGACTTTGTTTCCTCGACCGACCCCTGGATCGACTATTCCTGCTATGCAATCCTCCAACCATGATGGGTAAAAGTACACATGCCCTGTGTGATATCTATCCGGCTCGATGGTGTCCCTTTCCACAATAATCTTCAAGTGCCACATATTTTGAGCTTCACATTTATATGGGATGTCATCATCTTGGAAATCTGCCCTGTAGTGACTCATTTTGGAGACTCGTGGTATAATCTGTTTTATACCAGCTTTTCTCATGACCCTGATAGGAACATAGGGGTGTATACCCCTTAACCCGATCAACTCCAAGTGCGGAACGTCCCTAGATTGGATGATGAACTCATTGGTAGGGAACCACTCGAACATCCAATGAACCTGGTCCTCAGCCAAGTTGTCAAAAAATTACACCCATTCTGTAGCACTCTCCGGATGAGCAAACCTATCTGGGATAAAGGTCATTCTCTTGGGGTTATGAAATGATATGTAATCATTCCACGGCCTTCGTGGAAACTCTTGGCGGTATTGACCTCTCTGGAAATGTTCTAGCAACCAAATCTGTAGTAGCAGATTACAACCCGCGAAGTGTTTGAACCCTTTCTGGCAGCGATCCAAGGCCTGATATATGTCTGCTATAATCATAGGGACAATAGTATATGTTTGTCCCTCGATTCCCCCCCATTAAATCTTTGGTTACTATGGGCATTCTGGTGTGAATTCTGTCGTTTTTTCTTGGAAACACTATCATACCCAAGAAGCAGACGATAAACACGAAAACCCTTGGATGAATCTAACCCAAGGAAGTGATAGGGAACTCGTCATGGAAGATACGATTGGATTTGCTGTGACCGTATCGCTCATAAAGGAAGTCAAAGGGTACATAGGACTTCTTTAAACACACCAAGTCGTCATTCTTTTCAAACCCATCATTTTCAGAAACACTTTAGGAGTGCAATTTTCAGGCACCAATAAACCGAGACTGTCCCAAGGTAGTCCAGCGAATCCCCTTATTTCCTCCAGAAGAGGAGTCATTTCTATGTTTCCAAAACAGAATACGGCCCTTTCTCCATCCCAGAACATAGTATCAACTTCGATCAACATGTTGCTTCGTTGGATATCTAATACGGAAGGTAGATTTCCAAGGACCCTTTTCACATGATTTTTATCACTTGACGGAAGGTCTTCCCACCAATCTAGCAACAATGGTGGTATGTTACGGACCATGCCGAACCTGGGGACTTCGTGCCTCATTTTTCTACAAAACAAATAGAGTTAGTCCATTTCCCCCTCTAGATTCAACTATTTATACATTAACAAGTAGCATATTGGCATTTATTTCTCCAAATTAATGCATAGATCGTGGTTGTGTCCGTTGGGATTATGGAAACCCCGGTGGACTTTGGACAAGGCTTTCCTTAAAGGGTTATTATGTCCAAAGGGTTATTATGTGGACAACATATTAACCCTTGCTAGGTTTGACCATGATGCATGTACAATTATAATCAGAGCAAGGTTTATACAGAAGTCTAAACTGGTACCCTCAAGCGAACGACTTGAGGGGGAAAGGCATGGAACCGTCGACTGTACCGCTGATCGACTAGTTTTACCGCAAATAGGCCTTTCCAAATTCAAATAGGGTGATATAGGAAGATCTCAAACACTCATCAAGCGTTGTTATGGTATTAATTATGCACGAGCAGAATATGATGTTAAGCATGATTTATGCAAAAAAGAAAATAACACATTGTCAAGTATTTGCACGATGAAAAATGATAAAATGTTGTATTTAATAATTGTAAAGGCATTTTAAGAAAGAAAACAAAAAGACAATTCAGTTTCCACAAGAAAGAGTAATAAAACAAGAAAGAAAAAATCGTAAATAACTGAAGATAGGCAAATAAATACACATAAAGTGGGAAGGGGAAGGGATATGCAAGTATTGACGGAATAATAAAGACATGCTTAAAGATTTTATCACAGAAAATCAGGTTCGTTATGGTAAGAGCCTAGAAATATCCCCAGCAGAGTCGCCATGCTGTCGCGCCCCCTTTTTCCTCACGGAAATCGGGTTTCGACATTTCTGAGACAACTCCCTTCCTTTTGGGATGGGGTATGGGATTTGAAGATTCACCACCTAACGGATTAAGGACGTTAGGTAACCTAGAGTAATTGACTCATGACACTAGTTTGCATTAACAGAGATCGGGTAAGGGCTCGAAATTACCTTGAGGGGAAGGTGTTAGGCACCCCTCGAGGTCCACAACGATGGGTCCCGGCCGAATTTAATTAAGAGAATTAGTCTTAAAGGCGAATAAAGAAATTTAGACAAAGATACATTACTTTAAAACAAGAATTAAAGGGGTCCTAGGATTTTTAGCCTATAGGATCATTTCCATGCAATACTTGGTAACTTTTCCCAAGTTTGGGGTGCTACACATAGTATTAGCGCACGAGTCATCATCTCCTTTACTACCCAATTACTATCTTTCAGTTGTTACTTAAGCGTTCTAGTAGCTTCTAACCCGTGCCTTATGCGTGCACTACTCGTCCCTTACCTATGGTCCTAGAGGTATTTAGGACCTCTATTTAAGGTAGTTCTAGACTGACTTATGTTTCTTAAAATGACAAAAATCTAGGCGACAAACAAAAATTCAGATAGGACTATCATGTAAGGAGCAAATAAGGGCTCATGTTAACCTACAAAAGTAACAAAAAATGCACGTAGTTCAATCAGAAAATTTCATTAATTTAGGATCCTATAGGCAGGATATCTAGATGGGAATAAAGAGAATGTAAGAAGGCAGTTTATTAAACGAACATTGGGACCTAATAGCTTGCCCACTGATTTGATTAAGTTCTGAATCTGGGCACATTTCAGGCAGCAAGATGTTATAATTGTTAGGCCCAGAATTCTTAATAGCCCTACAGGTTTGCCTAAGTGATAACTAGAACTGATTAACAGAATCCTATAGGTATGGTATCTACAATTGTTAATTATAGACCTATAACATGGTTTCTAAGCGAGTTACTAATTTTAACTCGTAAAAACAAAGAGGTTTTAACTTTTTTAGACCCTATAGGCATGCTTTCTAATTTTGCATAATTAATTAGCTCCTATAGACATGATTTCTAAGTGTTATGATTTCTAAGTTTACAAACTGATTTACCCTATAGGTATGATATCCATTAGTTTAAATCCTATAGACATGATTTCTAGGTTTTGAAACTGATTCTTTTATTCCTATAGACATGGTATCTAAATTGAAGAAAACTGATTTTTTATATCTCCTATAGGCATGATATCTATGAATCACATGTGGGCAGAATTTTAAACAAGTTGCCAGGAAAGTTTATTAATTTACACAAATAAGATCCTATACGCATGATCACTAATGCACGTTGAGATTGAAAATATGCGTAGATTCTATAAACATGGATTTCTAATGCAGAGTTAATACAAGACCTATAGGCAGGGTCTCTAGTATGCCAAAGAATGGAAAATGCGGAGTCACACATAGTCGGAAAAACCCTATAGGCAAGATCTCTAAACGAGTAGTAGCATTCACATAATCAATACAATAGACCTATAGGCAGGATTTCTAAACGATTAGTAACACTCACACAATCAACACAGTAAACCTATAGGCAGGATTTCTACCCGAGTTTTGAACAAAGATATATAAAAAAACCCCAGCTTTTACTAATAACCCAGATCTGTTTATTACAGCGATTATTACGTTACTACAGCCCAATAATGAATAAATTACATAACAAAATTCATTATACTATAGGGAGCCTTAGCATGCCCAATATTAACCTGGAAACCAGGCCTTCAAGAAAAGCAAGTCTGAAGTATACAGGTGGTCCATCCATGATTCACAAAATTGGGCTTCTGGTGTATCAAAGTTCCCAAGGGCCTCAGGGACTCCAGGAAATGCTCACACCAGAACCTTACTTAGAGAAACAGTAGTTTGTAAAAGATTGGAAGACCAGCCCATATGTGTCAGAGTTCGGAGGAGTCTCAAGAACCCAGTGCTCACATAGGGGGTGGTAAGACCCTAAATAACTAAGAGTAGAAGTTTGAAAACAGTATATAAAGGGTAGGGGAACAGTTTAAGAAAAACAGTTTGATTTTTAGGAGCAAACGGATTATATTTACTGAACTGCAAACAGAACTTCACCTAGCACAAACAGAGTCCATATTTAGCATATGGTTCAAACAAACTGGTATTGGTTCAGACATAGATATTGTATCAGTATTTAAAGCAATCACAAAAGAGAAAGGATACTTGAACTAAGAGACGGAATTGGCACCATATTACATGTTTGTAGAACAGGGAACATGCAACTGACTATTCAGGGTTTCATATTACTGAAGATGACTTAGTTTAGCAATTACCACTAAGTGGGATCATATAGGCATGTATTAAGCAGAAATGTGCTGA
The DNA here is from genome assembly GCA_005239525.1 of Nicotiana knightiana. Lineage (NCBI taxonomy): Eukaryota > Viridiplantae > Streptophyta > Magnoliopsida > Solanales > Solanaceae > Nicotiana > Nicotiana knightiana. Next base: position 324,743 of record ML411610.1, read on the forward strand.
GGTTTGAAATAACTAACCAAACAAATACATAGAACAAGACAGGGTAGCAGGAACTAAAGCATACTAGTTTAGAAAGAAGTAAGCAAAAATCATAGATCAGACAGAAGCATGCTAAGGTTGAAATAAACTAAACACATAATCACATAGAACAAATTAGGATAACAGGAGTTAACACACACCAGTTCGGAAGAAAGTAAACAAAAATATAATGGCAATTTGGATCCAGAGAGTTTAGCCTTGGCTTCCAGCCGGCTAAACAGTACAACAAATCAGAGTGATAGAAAGAACTCAAGTTTATGAGAGAACACACAACTTTGAGAATTTTGAATTGTAAGAATTGTTCAGTAAAGAAGTTGTGTGTGCGAGTGTAAGAGTCTCAGTGTAAGCCTCTTCGTATGTAGGTGTCTAAGTGTAAGCGTGTAAGCATCTTCATATGTAGGTAGGTGTGTCTAAGTGTAAGCGTGTAAGCCTCTCTGAAATCATAACAATGAAAGGCTTTTTATAGCATACAGTAGAGTAAAACCAAATAAGGTAGGAAAATAAATTGCACACAAATAAGGTGCAGAGATCCGTTAATCAGTCAATTAGGGTTAACACAAATCAATTAATAGGATAAAATCATGTAAGTATTACTTAAATTAAGGAGCATCTTTCACGGAATAAATCAGCAGACAAGATTAGGGCTAATTAAGGTAAGCAGTAAGTCTAGAAATCAATTATAAATCAGCCCCAATAATCAAAGCACAAAAATTAGGCGAGTAATAGAATTAAGGAAAGTAGCACCAATTACTAATCACACATAAGGAAAGAATAGGTAAAATTCTGATAAGGAAATATCGCTATTAACACAATTTCAAACCCTAATTTAAGCAATAAAATCAATTAACACGCTAATTTATAGAGCTGAGGTAAATGGGCAAAAACAGTGAAATAAATAGTTGAATTAATTGAAACCATAAGTCATAAAGGCATGGAGATGAAACTCAAGCAAAAGAAATCAGTCGAAAAGTAAAGAAGAAATCCAGAGTTGAACATTTAAATGTTTTAAATATTTTTTTTCAGAAATCCCTTAAAAATCGTCACCCTAGCTTTTAGGGTAAAAATAAAAATCGGTTAACAATAAGAGCAAAATAAAAAATCTTTGATGAAAAATGCCAAACAGACACAAAAATACTTCAGATTTGTAGAGATTTGAACAGATACAAACGGAAAATAGCTAAGTTTATGAAGATAAACAGAAGTGAATGAAATCTAGTTTGAACTAGATATTTGAAACCATAGAAACACGAAAGTGGTAGTACTCACAGACATAGAGGTGAATATAGATGAATTAGTCGAGAAAAGAGAGATTTTGAACCAAGTCTGGTTCGAATCTCTTGAGGCCAGATAAGGCCTGAAATTGAAGAGAAACCCCCATGAATTAAGGGGATATCAGTGACGGAGGGCTAGGGTTAGAAGGGGGTGAGAGAGAAGAGAGAAGATAAGGGGTTTCAAGGACGGCGGGTTTGGAAAATGGGGTAGGGTTTAGGAGGTTAGTCTAATTAAAAAAGGAAAGAGTATCCTGGAATGTTGATCTTCTGAGATCAATGGCCAGGATTAGTTCTAGGCTGGGGCGGGTATGGATAATGGGTTATTGGATTTGGGTATTGGATCAGGGTTTGAATAATTGGGCTGGGGTGGTTATTGGGCTGGAGTCCAAATTTAAATTATAAAGGGGCTATCTTTTAAATACTCATTTAATTTAATAAAAATAATTTATAGAAATAGTTAATAAATGATAAAAAATACTATTTGTGTATGAAAATGATTTAAAATAGTTATTTGATATTACAAAAATATAAAAAGTCATTTTCATGTAAAATAAAGTAATTATGCACACATGGGCTATTATTGCAAAGTCATTGCAATTATAACCTAAAGATGTAAATATAGTTATGCATCAAATAATTAAAGCTTAATATAAATATAAATGATAAAAATTAAGAAATAAAATTATTATAAAATTATTTGTGATGAAATTAGTAATTATTAGATAATAAAATAATGGAATAAATTAATTTAAAATCCTTTAAAATACAGAAAATTATGGAAAAATATTAATTGATGCTCATAAATTATTTTGAAAATATATATGCATTTTGAAAATAATATAGGGAAAAATTGGGTATCAACACCCATACAATTGGTGTAAGTTCCAACCTTAATTGATGTAGAAAATGATGTTTCAAACGTGCTTGTGTTGTAAGAATGTATGTGCAATATATACATGAATGCTCCCATTATGCTATCTTTTCACTTGAGGATATGTTAAAGATATGGAATATGTGTTAAATTGCCAAAGTATGTGAAAGCCTCTATGTCACGACCCAAAATTCTAACTTAGGTCGTGATGGCACCCAACAGCGGGGTCAGGCAAGCCAACAATCAATTTACTAAGGGTTCTTTCTTATTTGATAAACATTTCAACATATACTCAGTTTTTAAAGATTAAAACATAAATCGACAAGGATAATTAGCCAGTTTTTAATCAAAAGCGGTCATAAGGAGGCGTGAGCCAGTATATATACAGACCCGTAATCCATAATAACTACCACGTGTGTGCCAGGAACTAGTGTCACAAGTCCTACGGGCATACTAACAGAATATACAAAAGATATAATATACAGTCCCACTGTCTGAAAGAAATAGACGAGAAATAAGCAAAAGAAACTCCATGGTGTTGTCGGAGATCGCCAGGAGAAAAGCAGCTCACCGTGAAGTCAGGTCCATCTATAATCAGAATCAAGCTTCGGTCTGACAACCAGATGCACCAGCCTCAAAACCTGTACAATTAAGTACAGAAGCGTAGCATGAGTACATAAATATATATATATACCCAGTGAGTATCCCGCCTAACCTCGAAGAAGTAGTGGCAAGAGGTCGACTTGACACTCACTAATGTCCAACAATATAATTTAACAGAATATGATGAAAACGGTAGGCATGTAAAGGTAGTGAAACAGCAAATATATAAGGCACTGAAATCCAAGTAAATACTGGAAGTAAATAAACAATTACTACTTCATCTTCCCCCAAATATCATCCAAATCTATATCCATGAATTCAATAACAATAAATCATGTGCATACGGGATAAGGACATCCGGACTGAGCCATAAGATAATCATATATGTACACTGCTGAGGGTCGAACGGCCCGAACCATATGTTCACCTTCCCATGAAGTACTCACGTTTATGCACTGCCGAGGATCGAACAGCCCGAACCATAAGTGCATCTTTGCCATAAAGTAATCATACCTATGCACTGCCAAGGATCGAATGGCCCGTACCATAAGTGCATCTTTCAATCCACCATGGAGTACGGCCCGCTCCCATGAGAGTGGGGGAAATCACACTCCGCTCGCGGAATGTAAATGCGAAGCAGTCACATGCACACACAGTATTCCTTTTTAAATTACTTTTCAGTGAACAATTCCTTAAAAATTCTCAAATTCCATGATCTCAGGGAGATAAGCCGCATGTAACATTTAATTCATTAAGCATATAGTTCATTTCAAGGAAAACACAAGGCATGATGTGGGCCTAGCTACCCGAACATAATAATAATAGCCGCTACGTACGGACTCTCGTCACTTTGTATGTACGTAGCCCCCACAAATATCACACATAGCATTTAAAACACCTACGGGGACAATTCTCTCTTACGAGGTTAGAAAGGAGATTCACCTCGCGTCGCACCTACTCCCTGGGTGAAGAATGCGCCCGAAACTCCGAACTCGTCACCCAAAGGACTCGAAGCTAACCAAACGTTATGTAAATATATCAAATTATACTCAAAGCATGGAATTCTCCTATTATACTCAAAGCACGGTTAATTATCTAAATTCTCGAAAGCCCTAGGTTACTACAAATCCTTAATTTTTCACTAATTAGGTAGTTAAATTCAACTAGGAATTCATGCATTAACTAGCTTTAGGGTAGAATTTACTTACCTCTCAGTAGCTGGGTCGTGGGGCTCCTTTCCAAGCTCTAAAAATCGTCTATGGTCGAAGAAAATGGAGTGAAAAGGGGATAAGCCCGCACTTAAAGAGCTTACTGCCTACAAGGGTTTCCGCACCTACGATTCGACGACCGCACATGCGGTCTTGCACCTGCGAGCAATAGCTCGCACCTGCGGAAAAATGGGACAAGGGCCTAGGGTCGCACCTGCGGGCTGGAGTCCGCACCTATGACTCCGCACCTGCGGGAAGGAGCCCGCACCTGTGAGAACTGGGCAACCCACCTGGGGGTCGCACTTGCGAGGCCTGGACCGCAGGAGCGGTCTCGCACCTGCGACTGGGCAACCGCACCTGCGGTCACACCAGATCAGGTGCGCCAGCAACTGCTTCAGCTGGTTTTTGGCCTCGTTTGGTGCCCTAGAGGCACCTGGGTCAACCCGAGCCCCCGTCCAAATATACTAACAAGTCCCAAATCATAATACGGACTTGCTCGAGCCTTTAGAACACCCACAACAATGCTAAAAATCAAATCACACCTCAAAACTCCTAGAATGAAACTTAGGAGCTTTAAGTTTTCTTGAATTCACTAACAATCCGCCGAACCGACCTATACTACTCGGAATGACACCAAATTTTGCAGGCAAGTCATAAATGACATATCGGAACTATTCCCGGTCTGAGAATTCTATTCGGACCTTGATAACAGTAAAACACGTCCCAAACCACAATATGAACTTAAGGAACTCTTATTTCAATATTGGGCGCTGAAACGCACCCGGGTCATCCAAAACCCATTCCGAATATACGCCCAAGTCCGAAATCATCATACGAAGCTACCAGAACCGTCGAAACTCGATTCTAAGGTCGTTTACTCAAAATGTTGACCAAAGTCAAACTTTGGCCTTAAATGCCAACCTGAAGGAACCAAGTGCTCCAATATCGCTCTAAACACTTCTGAAACCCGGACCACCCACCCCCACAAATCATAAATCACAATACGCCTCTATGGGAAGTTTCATTTAGGGGAATGGGGTCCGATAATGCAAAATGACCGGTCGGGTCATTACATTCTCCACCTCTTAAAAAAACGTTCGTCCTCGAACGGGTCTAGAATCATACCTGAAGTGCTGAATAAGTGCGGATATCCGCTCCGCATGTCCTCCTCGGACTCCCAGGTCACTTCCTCGATTGGTTGGCCCCTCTACTGGACCTTCACTGAAGAAACTCTCTTGGACCTCAACGGGCGATCCTGTCTATCAATAATAGCAATTGGATCCTCCTCGTAGCCCAACCTCTCATCCAATTTAATAGTGCTGAAATCAACCACGTGAGAGAAGTCGGCGTGGTACCTCCGGAGCATGGATACATGAAAGACCGGATGAACTCCTGATAAACTGGGAGGTAAGGCTAGCTTATAAGCAACCTCCCCAACTCGCCTCAACACATCGAAGGGACCTATAAATCTCGGACTCAGCTTGCTCTTCTTCCTAAACCTCATAATACCCTTCATCGGCGAGACCTTCAACAAAACCTTGTCTCCCTCCATAAATGATACATCACGCGCCTGATCCGTGTAACTCTTCTTTCTGGACTGTGTTGTGCAGAGCCTCTCCTGAATCAACTTCACCCTCTCCAAAGCATCCCTCACCAGGTCGGTGCCATATAACTTAGCCTCGCCAGGCTCAAACCACCCGATAGGGGAACGACATCGCCGACCATACAAAACCTCAAATGGAGCCATCTCGATGCTGGACTGGTAACTATTATTGTAAGCAAACTCGGCCAAAGGTAAGAACTGGTCCCACTGACCTCCGAAGTCAATCACGCATGCCCTGAGCATGTCCTCTAATATCTGAACTGTACGCTCCAACTGGCCATCAGTTTGAGGATGGAATGTTGTGTTGAGGTCTATCTGGGTGCCTAACCCACTGTGCAATGCTCTCTAGAAGTGCGAGGTGAACTGAGGACCTCGATCTGATATAATGGACACCGGCACACCGTGAAACCGGACTATCTCCCGAATGTAGGTCAGGGCTAACCTCTCAGAGGTATATGTAGTAGCTACAGGAATGAAATGTGCGATTTGGTCAGTCTATCCACAATGACCCAAACCGCGTCAACCTTCCACAAAGTCCGAGGCAACCCAACCACGAAGTCCATAGTGATGCGCTCCCACTTCCACTCAGGAACGGGCATCTGCTGAAGTAGGCCTACTGGCCTCTAGTGCTCATACTTCACCTGCTTGCAATTAAAACACCTAGTCACATATTCCACAATGTCTCTCTTCATCCGCCTCCACCAGTAATGCTGCTTCAAGTCATGATACATCTTTGTAGCACCAGGATGAACATAATACCAAGAACTATGTGCCTCCTCTACAATCCTCTCCCTCAGGCGAACAACAGTAAGAACACATAAACGGCCTTGAAGTCTCAGAACACCATCCTCGCCAATAGTAACCTCCTTGGAACCACCATGTACCACTGTCTCCTGAAGCTCTGCTAAGCACGGATCATCGAACTACCGGGCCTTAATCTCCCCCAATAACGAAGACTGAGCAACCACATGCGCTAAAACTCGACGAGGCTCTGAAAGGTCTAATCTCACCAGGCTATTGTCCAAGGACTGAATGTCCAAGGCTATAGGTCTCTCCTCTGCTGCAATATAAGCCAAGCTACCCATACTCTCCGCCTTCCTGCTCAACGCATCTGCTACTACATTTGCCATGCCTGGATGATAAAGAATGGTGATATCATAATCCTTCAACAACTCAAGCCATCTGCGCTACCTCATATTAAGATCTCTCTACTTGAATAAGTGTTGCAAGCTGCGGTGGTCTGTATAAACCTCACAGGACACTCCATACAAGTAGTGCATCCAAATCTTAAGAGCATGAACAATCGCCGCCAACTCCAAATCGTGCACTGGGTAATTCTTCTCATGAACCTTCAGCTGGGGGAAGCATAAGCGATAACTCTCCCTTCCTGCATCAACACACACCCCAAGCCAACACATGAGGTGTCGCAATATACTGTGTACATCCCAGTACCAGAAGGCAATACAAGAACTGGCGCTGAAGTCAATTTTGCCTTGAGCTTCTGAAAGCTCACCTCACACTCGTCAGACCATCGAAACGGGGCATTCTTCTGAGTCAATCTAGTCAATGGAGCTGCAATAGAAGAGAACCCCTCCCCAAATCAGCGATAATAGCCTGTTAGGCCCAAAAAGCTCCTGATCTCTGTAGATGAAGTAGGACGCGACCAACTCTGAACTGCCTCGATCTTCTGAAGATCAACCTTGATACCCCCTCCGGATACCACATGCCCCAAGAATGCTACGAAATCCAACCAGAACTCAAACTTGGAGACCTTAGCATATAGCTTCTGTTCCCGCAAAGTCTGGAGCACAACTCTCAAATACTGCTCGTGCTCCCCCAGGCTACGTGAGTAAATCAAGATGTCATCAATAAAGACAATGAAAAAGGAATCAATATACGGTTTGAACACTATATTCATCAAGTCCATGAATGTTGTTGGGGCATTAGTCAAGCCAAAGGACATCACCAACAACTCATAGTGGCCATATCTCGTACGGAAAGCAGTCTTCGGAACATCCGAGGCCCGAATCTTCAACTAATGGTATCTAGATCTCAAATCAATCTTAGAAAACACCCTAGAACCCTGCAACTGGTCAAACAAATCATCGATGCGCGGAAAAGGATACTTTTTCTTAATGGTGACCTTGTTCAACTGGCAGTAATCAATATACATATGCATGGACCCATCCTTGTTCTTCACGAATAGAACTGGAGCACCCCACAGTGATACACTCAGTCTGATGAACCCCTTAAGCCAACAACTCCTCAAGCTGCTCCTTAAACTCTTTCGGAGCCATACGGTACGAAGGAATAGATATAGGTTGGGTGCCTGGAGCTAAATCAATGCAGAAATCAATATCATGATCCGGAGGCATGCCCGGAAGATCTGAAGGAAATACATCATCAAACTCTCGAACAACTGGAACTGAATCAATCATTGGGGACTCGGCGGTGGTGTCCCGCACATAATCAAGATAGGCCATACAACCCTTCTCGACCATATGTCGAGCCTTCATGAATGAAATAACCCGGGTGGCTGCACTAACCGAGGAACCTCTCCACTCTAGCCTAGGCGACTCGGGCATGGCTAAAGTAACTGTCTTGGCATGGAAATATAGCACGGCATGATAAGGAGATAGCCAATCCATGCCTAGAATAACCTCAAAATCAACCATGTCGAGCAATAAAAGGTCCACTCTAGTCTCGAACCCACAGAAGGTGATCACACAAGATCGATAAAACCGGTCTACCACAGAATCGCCCACAGAAGTGGACACATATATAGGAGAACCCAAGGACTTGCGAGGAGCATCCAGAAAATGAGCAAATAATAATGAAACATGTGAATAGGTGGATCCTGGATCAAATAATACTGGAGCCTCTCTACCACATACTGAGATAATACCTGTGATCACGGCGTCTGAGGCCACTGCATCTGATCTAGGGGGAATGGCATAGAATCTAGCTGGAGTACCGGAAGACTGGGCTCCACCAGAGTGAACAGGAGCTGCCTGAGCTCCCCCGACTAGCCTCCACCTCTAGGACGACCCCTGCTGACCTATCCTCCACCTTTAGGTGGCCGGACTGCTGGTGCCGGACCCATCGGCTGATAACCCTGATGTACGGACTTGCCCCAAAACCTGGGACAATACCTCCTCATATGACCTTTCTCCCCACACTCGTAACAACCCCCAGGTACCATAGTCTGATGCCCCGAAGAAGAACCCTGAATGGCCGGAGGGCGATGTGAGCCCTCTGGCATAACACTGAAGTAGGGGTCGGAGGATCTCGGATGACTGGGATAACCATTGGGTGAACTCTGAATGGCTGGAGGACGGTAGGAACGCTCCGGCATGGCACTGAAATGAGGCCTCGCAGGAACACCTCGGGGAGGTGGTGGAGGTGCTGAATATGAAGGCTTGCTGGGCTGACTACTGCTAAACTGACCTCTGCCCCTAGCTGGGGAACCTCTGAAATCTCTGGAGAACCTAGCCCTCTTGTCCTGCTACCCCTGCTCTCTGCTCCTCGACCGATACCCCTCGATTCTGTGAGCAATCTCTACCACGAGCTGATAAGGAGTACCCATCTCCACCTCTCGAGCCATGGTGGCCCTAATACCTGGATGCAACCCAGCCACAAATCTCTGCACCCTCTCTGCATCAGTAGGTAGTAGCGAGACAACTCTGAAAATCTGGCCTCATAATCTGTCACTGACATATGTCCCTACTCTAGCCGCTCAAACTACTGCATCTCTTCCCTCTCAGAGGGTGGGATATATCTATCCAGAAACATCTACGTGAAATGCTCCCAAGTGACAAGAGGAGAATCTGCTGGCCTGCTGAGAATATAGGACTGCCACCAACTACGAGCTCTACCCTCCAACTCGAAGGTAGTGAAATCCACTCCATGGGACTCTAGTATCCTCATGTTGTGCAGTCTCTCCCTGCACCTGTCCATAAAATCTTGGGCATCCTCGCCTCGCTCACCCCCGAAGACTGGAGGGTGCAATCGAGTCCATCTATCCAATAACTTCTGCGGATCGCTGTCCGCAGCTGGTCTGGGCTCAGGTGTTGCTGCAACAGGCTGGACCCCACCCAGGGGCAGTGTACCCAAGGTATGATGTAATGTTGTTGTCTGGCCTGCAGCCTGGGGAATAGGGGTTTGGACTCCCCCTCCCGCCTGAGAAGCGGAAGGATCTACTGGAAATAAACCATCCTGGGACATAGTGTCCATAAATCTCATCATACGGCCCATGACCTCCTGGAAGCCTGGCGCCGTCATGAAGTCTACTGTAGCAGGATCTGATGGGGGCACCTCGTCCTGCTCCTCTATGATAGGGTCCCTTGGTGGTGGAATCGGAATAGCTCTGGTATGCCCTCACCCCCTACCTCGGGCCGGTGCCCTCCCCCAGCCTCTGCCACGGCCTCGGACAACGGGGGTAGCGGACCCTCCCGGGTCTGGAACATCAGATGCACGTCTCCTCACCATTTGTGAGAGATTAGAAGAATGAGTTTAGTAAATCATCGACTGCATGATAGAATAAGAACAAAGAGAGGTTTCCTAACACCCTATAGCCTCCTAAAGATAAGTACAGACGTTTCTGTACTGAACCGCAAGACTCTACTGAGTTTGCTCGTGACTCGTGAGACTTACGTGAACCTAGTGTTGTGATACCATGTTGTCACGACCCAAAATTCTAACTTAGGTCGTGATGGCGCCCAACAGCGGGGTCAGGCAAGCCAACACTCAATTTACTAAGGGTTATTTTTATTTGATTAAACATTTCAACATATACTCAATTTTTAAAGCTTAAAACATAAATCGACAAGGATAATTAGCTAGTTTTTAATCAAAAACGGTCATAAGAAGGCATGAGCCAATATATATACAGACCCGTAATTCATAATAAATACCACGTGTGTGCCAGAAACTAGTGTCACAAGTCCTACGGTCATACTAACAGAATATACAAAAGATATAATATACAGTCCCACTGTCTGAAAGAAATAGACTGGAACCGCACCTGCGTTCACACCAGATCAGGTGCACCAGCAACTGCTTCAGCTGGTTTTTGGCCTCGTTTGGTGCTCGAGAGGCACCTGGACCCACTCGAGCCCCCGTCCAAATATACCAACAAGTCCCAAATCATAATACGGACTCGCTCGAGCCTTAGGAACACCCACAACAATGCTAAAACTCAAAATCACACCTCAAAACCTTTAGACCCAAACTTAGGAACTTTAAGTTTTCTTGAATTCGCTAACAATGCGCCGAACCGACCTTGACACCAAATTTTGCAGGCAAGTCATAAATGACATAATGGAACTATTCCCGGTCTCGAAATTCCGTTCGGACCTCGACAACACAAAAACACGTCCCAAACCACAATATGAACTTAAGGAACTCTTATTTTAATATTAGGCGTCGAAACGCTCCCGGGTCATCCGAAACCCATTCTGAACATACGCCGAAGTCCTAAATCATCATATGAAGCTACCGGAACCGTCAAAACTCAATTCTGAGGTCGTTTACTCAAAATGTTGACCGAAGTCAAACTTTGGCATTAAAGGCCAACCTGAAGGAACCAAGTGTTCCAATATCGCTCTAAACATTTCCAAAACCAGGAACGCCCGCCCCCACAAGTCATAAATCACAATACGCCTCTATGGGAAGTTTCATTTAGGGTAATGGGGTTCGATAACACAAAACGATCGGTCGAGTCGTTACACTCCATATGCCCACGATTCATAATTTCTCCTGTGTGTATTTAGTATCTTGAATTGAAAGGCTTGTTTGACGGAATTGATCAAATTGTGAAATATGGGAAAAGAACTCGAATTATGAAATGTGACCAAGTGCCAAGTGTGATATAACAATTGTGGCCACTAGTGCCGAAGAAATTGAAATATGTGAGGGGAAATATGAAAAGATATGATTGATGGGAAATGGAATGTCTTGAGTGAGACGGCCTAGCCGATTAGCCCGTGATCGGATGCCATGGCGCACATATAGTGGTATTGTGCTGGAAATTGAAATCAAAATTGAAACGGGAATTGAGATTATAGAGAATGTCTCCAGCGAGATGACCTAGCCGATCGGGTCGTGATCGGACTCCGTGCCAAGAGTACGGTGGCGTTATGAATAGTGGCATTGTGAACAGGGGTATTGTGGATAGTGGTATCATGAACTGTGATATTATGGGTAATAAAGATCTCCCAACTAAAATTAAGTATTACTTTCGCATTTTGAAAATTGTTATGTTTCAATTGCGCATGTGGATATTGTTGACTGTGACTTGTTGTTTCTATGGCTTTCCTTTTCTCACATGGTTATTCTATTTGAAAGATGACTTTTAGCTTTACATACTAGTATTATTCGATAGTACTAACGTCCCTTTTGCCGTGGGCACTGCATCTTTATTGGATGCAGGTGGTTCTACGGTAGGCGGCAGTGATCAGTGATAAAGGTATGCTCCTTTTAGCTAATTTGGTGATCCCCACTTTATTACGGGGTCCTGTGTCATTTGGTTATCGTGTACTTTATATTTTGAGGTATAGCCAGAGCCTTGTTGCCGGTATTTCCATATTACTCTTCAATTGTACTTAGAGGCTCCGTAGACAGGTTGTGGGTGGTGTTTGATATTGGGAATTAAACTAGAAATATTGGTATTTGGTGAATATGTTTTCTTCATATCTATAAAAAAAATTGTAGTATTTTGGATATTATGGTTGAAACTGCTAATGGAAACAAAATGAAATATTTACAAAGTATGATTAATGGAGTTCATCTCCTCTTTATTCATGAATTAGTTTGGGTAGAATGAAACCTAACAGGCTTGCTCAGTCGGGTTTACTCGGTTGAGCGTCGGTCGCACTCCTCAATTTTTGGGGCGTGACAGCTCACACCCTAAGGATTAAAGGAAAAATAATGATTAAATAAGAAAATACACAAATTAGAAAAGAAAAACTTACACCTGAAGTTAGTTTCTCACAGAGTGCCTTTGGGTCGAAAATTTCTCGCGGTTGAAGTAGTTTTCTCACTTTTAATCGTGCCTCTTAGATTTTTCCTTTGTTCTTCTTTGATGCCTTCTCTTCTTCGAATAACATAAAAGGATTAAGACTTTGGAATTTTGAGATTTTGGGTTAGGCTAGCGAATTGATTTGGGGATTGGGGATTTAAGGTTAGCCATAGATAGAATTCTCAAGGTGAAAGGAAAGAGCAACGAAAGGGGTATTGAGAGCTTTGGAGGTGTTGATGCATTTGAGTTCTATGGGGAGATGAATGGGTTTATTGCGAGATAGCTTTGGAGTTGTTGATAGTGGAATATTTTTGTTATTTAATTTACATTAATTGATAAAATAAATAGGGGTTATTTTGGCGGGTATAGAAAAATTCAGGGGAAAAAATGAGGAGGGAGACAAAACTGTTCTGATATAAAATTTTATCAAAACCGTTCCCGTAAATAGATTTATTGGGACGGTTCACAAACCGTTATGAAAAAAACCTTATGGCAACGGTTCTTTTGCTTAGGAACGGTTTAATAGCTAAAGTATGTTGATATCATTCCAATGCTACTGTATTAATTGTAATCGTTACAATATCCACTCTATAGAAACGGTTCCTGTTGACCCATGTCACTGCATAGTTTTGAAGATTGACAAATGGCTGACCAGTTGAACCAGGTCCATCAGAGCACACATCTTGAACTGAATAGCTGGAACATGAACCGTATATGCATAGGAGATATTTGTGAATGTGAAATATCAATGAACCAAGAGATTGTCTCCTAATGCGAAAAGGTTGCAAACTGATGAGAAGATTTAAGTCGAATTCAGCAAGGAAAGTAACAAAAGAAAGGAAGTTGAGTTTGATACGAATTTGTTCACCCAGGTAGAGTTAGACTAGAATTGGACGACAAGCTCAACAACTGAATCTATAAATACTCGATGTATTTCTGCTGGAATTCTTAACGTACAAAAGCTGAAGTGAATCAAAATCTGAAAGCAAAGTTCCTAGAGTTATTTTGCTAGCAGAATCATTGTGCGATTCAAAGGCTACAGTTCAACTAGAAGAACCAGTTNTTGTTTTTATTATTCTGCAACAGTAGTAGTTGGAACACCAAGAAGAACCATGTTCTTTTATTGAGACAGCACTCGAAAATTGATTACCACACAAAGTAACCTATCTTCTTGTGTGGTATTGACGTCAAAAACATCAATTGGTATCATAGCAGGTTATCCTTGAAAGGCTAACACCCTGGAGAAGATCAAGATGAGTGCACTACCTGGAAATTGGGAAGGTCAATCAACTGCAAGGCCACCACTCTTCAATGGCCAGTATTACTCTTAGTGGAAAAACAAGATGAAGAACCACCTTATTGGAGAAGACTATGAACTCTGGGACATAGTCACTAATGGTCCTCTAGCTACCATGATGAAGACTGCTGAAGGTATAGATATACCAAAGACTAGAGCTGATTGCACTGGTGAGGATCTGAAGAAATGGGAGAAGAATGCAAAGGCCAAAAAGTGGCTAGTGTGTGGACTAGGTCCAGCGAGTACAGTAGAATCTAAAGTTGCACCACTGCCAAAGAGATCAGGGATACCTTGCAAGTAGCCCATGAAGGAACACCTCAGGTAAAAAGGTCAAGAGGTACTCTACTATACTCTCAGTATGAAAACTTCACTATGAAAGAAGGAGAGACTATCCAAGAGATGTACACAAGGTTCACAACCTTGACTAATAAACTGAAGTCTCTTGGAAGACTCATTCTTGAAGAGGATAGGGTTGAGAAGATCCTAACAAGGGTCTTGCCTATTTCCTGGGAAAGCAAAATCACTGTAATCCCGGAATCCAAAAATATGGCAACCCTGAGATTAGATGAGCTGAATGGAAACCTCACTGCCTATGAACTGAGAAGGCAGACAATGAAGATGGATGGTCCAAAGAAGGAGAGGAGCCTAGCACTAAGAATCACTGAGGAGCAGATCTGGAGGATGATGAGATGGCCATGATCACCAAACAATTCATAAACTTTCTCATGAGGAAGAAGGTCATCTCTAGAGGAGGAAACTACAACTAAGTAAACTATAAATGTGGTAAGACTGACCATCTCATCAAAAACTGTCCTTAGTGGGAAGTAGAATGGAAAAAGGAGAGATATGAAAGAAGGAACAGGAAGAAGGAACAGGTCCAACCCAAGAAAACCACAACAAAGGCTATGGTTGCTGCTTGGGGGGAAAGTTTAGATGAGGAATCAGAAGATGGGGAGACAAAAGATCAGGCGCTCATGGAAATTGGAGAATCTGATGAGGAATCACATGAAGAACCAGAGGTAAGTATCTCC